>ML791397.1:169878-211958 GCA_009831015.1 Picea engelmannii
TGAAGACCAGGGGCCAACGCGCTAGGCTAGCGCTTGGCCACATGGTGTGATATATATTGACCAAGGGCCCAGGCCACAAGGGGGTTGCGCCCGAATTAAGCCCAAAAGTGGGTTTTATACTATGTGTTATGATTTTTAATGGATTTTAGGCCTGTTTGAGGGGATTTAATCCATTTTTGGAGGATCTTGGGCCCTTTTTTAGGCCAGATCTTGGTGCGAAGTTGGGAGATGGTTACCAACTTCAGGCCTATATAAACCAGAGGCTCTTGAATCCATGAGGGGGAGATTCAGATCAAATAAATGTTGATGAATTTTTGAGGCAAAGTCATTTTTATGTAGGGAAGCCATTGAGGAGAGCACCTTTGCAGGCCATTTCTGGGAGCTTCGGTCATCCGTTTTCAGTGCCGTTAGTTTTGTTGGGTTCTTGAGATCTGGTAGAACAAGACCAGATCAGTTTGTAACCTTTTTGGAACTGTTATGATGTACTTTTAAATCTTCTAACAGAAATAAGGAAGCCTCACCCACTGAGACAAAGGCCCGAAGATGTAAGCGAGATTGTCGAACTCCGTTATCACTTTGGTGTCTTATGGTTTGTTGTTCTTCATGCTTATTTCCATATATGTATTTTATCTTATGGCTTCTATGTTTCCTCTTTCATTAGTTTTCCTAAATGGTAAAATAACTCATGCTTTAATAACTCAACCATTGTCGTTTAAGAGATCTTTTCGGATCACTTTGCTAGTGTTGATATGACCAAGGGTAATGATTCATTCACTCATGGGGCTCTGCTAGTGGTGAATGGCCTAGATGTAGTCCTTCTCCTTTCAAGGAGTGGATGGAACCGATGTTACACATTATTTTCGTCACCCTCATGACCACTGATAATATGTGTATAGCCTATTAGAAGAAAGATCATTTTCCTTATTCCTTGAAGGATGTTGAAAAATAAAACTTTCCCTGAGAGATGGAATTATCTTTTCCTTATTGCAAAACCTTGTAAAGAAGGATCGTCACACTTTACTCAATGTTAAGGCGATTTAGAATCGACGTGGGTTGCACCACAGTGTCATGTGACATCATCGCAGATTGCTCAGTGTTAAGGGTGTGACGATGTTTGAACGAAGGAAAAACGAGAAATTTCTCGAAGGTTCTAGAATAGAATCTTCAAAAGGATGAGGTTGCCTCCGATCGGTTTGGATCTCACCTGTTTTCTGATTTAGTGGGATCATCCTAATCCCTTCATCCCTTCCCCTTCACTCTATATAAGGAGGGATCTCTCATGAGAAGAGTTAGTCTAGCTTATGTGTGAAGAATTTTTTTGAAGATTGTGCTTATGATAGCTTTGCTTTAGCTTTCCAAGTCAGGTTTTGTGTAGTCTTCATCAAAATAATTGGAGCAAGAGGTGTGTGTGTGTTGAGGCAAAGGGCCATCGGAAGGGACCTTACAACATCAAGGCATAGGTTGTATTCTCCACTTACATCAATATAATACAGTAATACATTTATTTCCTATAAAAGTGTCTCTATTTTTATTGCATAACTCCTTGATCTTATGCATAGGTTCCATTAGAATATATATATCATTGCTCTCTCTTTGTTGGTTTGTGTTTCTCTACAGGTTCAACATCCCACAAACCTTGAGATGGAGCAAGGACGACACTAGTAAGGATCAAACAACGTTTAAATGGTATGTTGTTTATCCCTCATTAAGCTAGTATACATTGTAAGGGAAACCTAAGGAAAAGTTTGTATTATGTCATGTTTTCTTCTAATTTCTTGTTGGAGTTAGGGAGATTAATTTGTGTCATCACTTACCAATTCGTCCAGTAACAAAATTGGCGACCATACTGGGGAACGTCCTCTTTTGGTCTTTGCTTCTTTCTTGCTTTTGGCTTGCTTGTTTTTGTTGATTTTTCATTCTCTGAGTCACTGGGTGATCTAGTTGGTTCTCAGGTCCTGAAAATTCACTAAAAACCCATGTCATCTTTTTACTTTTTCCTCATTTTCAGTCTTCGACGCACCCTACTGTGAGAAACTGTGCGACATCACCGCACTATGTCTTTCTTTCACCTGCAACAATACCTAAAAGTCACAAAGTGTCACACTATGACCTGCGATGATTGTGAGAAATTTTTAGATGACGGTCTTTTTCTTTGCCCAGATTCTTTATAATTGTTTGGGGTGAATTTTTTGGCTTTGTTGGATGATTGTTCACAGCCTGGTTTGCAATTTTTAGTTGATCTTGATCATTTTTTCAAGTTTTGAAAGTCTTTATCATAAGTTTCAAGATCTATCTCTCACTTGTTGCTGCAAGGGTATAATATTTGGGTTTCAACCTTGAGTGCTTTTCAGTCAAGTTATTAATGATCTTTCCTGAGTTTTTTATTTTTGTTGATTAGAAGACGAATTTTGATTTCATTAATTAAACAAAC
The DNA here is from genome assembly GCA_009831015.1 of Picea engelmannii. Lineage (NCBI taxonomy): Eukaryota > Viridiplantae > Streptophyta > Pinopsida > Pinales > Pinaceae > Picea > Picea engelmannii. Next base: position 172,310 of record ML791397.1, read on the forward strand.
AATTTTTCTTGCTTTTTCACTTTTTGGTTGTATTGTGAATTAAGTTTGGGGAATTGCGTTGTGAATGCATTCATTTTCTTGATAAACTTTTTCTTTCTCCTTGTTTCAGATATCTGCATTTTATTAAGAAAAAAAATAACGGAAAAATTATCTTTCTTTTGTAGTGTTCACAAAGAAACATTTTTGCATTCTAGATTTTGTTTAACGGAGAAATTGGAAAATTTTATCGCTTTGATTATTTGATATTAAGGAATTTTTATCTTGGAACTTGTTGTTTTTTGGTGAAAAGAAAACCTTCTCTCTTATGTAATTAGAGTTCATCGAATAAAAATTTTGCATCTCATCTCTCTTTGAATATTTTTTGAGTCAAGGTCAAACACTTCATCAATTTCATCTCTGCTTCCTTTTTTAGTAAAACAATAACCATTAAAATTAAGCGTAATTTTAAAATTTATCTAGTAACTTTTATTTTCTAGAACTCTTGTACACCAACATGAACTAGGATATAGAGCTCTGGAATAGGTTGTGAGGAATACTCTCTAAAGCATCAAAACAAACAATATAATATTGTGATTAGGGAGAGTTAAATCCACTTGCTACATTTTGTCCTGGGAAGCCCTTCTAACACAAGGGTCAATCATGAGGTCTCATTAAGGCCAGCATAGTTACTAACCCTTCTTTATTGGTCTTGGTGTAGTGAATACGTGTATTATTGGGGGTCATTTGAGAAGAAAACCTTGTGCAGGCCTTCTCGAGGAGATTTTGGGCTCGGTTACCCTGCCCTTGCGTGTATATCAAATTGTTGACTGCTTCCCCAAGCATCATTATCATAATTGGTAACCATAATAGCCTACATCTTTAGGGGCTTTACACGAGGTGAATGTGAAGGGGAAAGTCTTCATGGTACCTGGAATTAACATTGGATAAACTCACTCAGGATCCTTGGAGGGTATACCCACGATTATTTATGGGAGCTTGCACCAGGGTGTAAGTTCGTTAGGTAGGCCATCAACATAACTTTTCCACCTGCTCTATCCCATCCCCTTCTTGTCTTGATCTCACAATGTTGGATTTCATCACCAACTAGTGATTTCGATATAAAAAGGCTTGTTTGTATGCTTGTTATCTAGATTTTATTAGTGAATGTTGTTTGTTCTCTCTAGTTGGCCATAGATATTTTTTATTTTTATTATTGGGTGTGGCTAACATCGGCCCTCGTCATTCACGTAGGATGCAAGGACTACCTCCGGAAGAACCGAAAGAATACACCCCATTTCCTCTTAATTCACCATAGGTTCCTTTTCCTGAAGGAGCTGTCAACAATGACGAATCCTCTGAGATCGGGAGTTCTACTCCATTGATCGAATATATGGGAGGACCAGCTACAAGTTTACAAGGTTCATCAATTCCTATGAACCCACTATTGATTGTTCCCCAGGACCCTGTTCTTCACAGAATAAACTCTTCGTGAGACATTATTGATGAAGACTATCCTAGAATACCTTCGGGACCTTTCATAGAATCTGGAGTAGATGAACAACCCTTTCCTAGTGAAGGATTTAGAACCCTTGTTCAAACTTCTAGAATTTTTAATCCTAGTTCAATCCCAGTCTGTTCTTTGTGGAGAACTCCCTTGAGATGCGATATTTTTAATAAATTATGTATGAGTCCAAATCAACCTACATTGCCACACGTACATGTTACTTTTATTTCTTATACAATGCCTCCAAATCATTTTACTGGCACGACAAGTAATATTGCTATTCTTTCATACCAGGTGTTGGTTGGTACACATACAGTTCTTCCTAGCCAGTTCACTAGCTCTACAACAGTTCCACAAGTTGCACCTTTTTTTACCAAAAGTTCGATAACAACTCAAGCTCCTATTCGAACATCACTTCTGTCTAGACAAAATCCATCACTTCCACCTGGGTATAATGCTCTTAGTGGTTCTATTGGTAATCCTTCCCAGGGTCCATCTGGAGGACCTAGTCTTTTTGTTCCACCTGGGTATAATGTTCTTAGTGGTTTTATTCCTAACTCTACCCAGGGTCTATCTGGAGGACCTAGTTTTCCTATACCACCTAGAGGATCTAAAATTCATGGACCAAGTAGTTCAAATATGCTTGGAGGAACAAACCATCCTGTTACGTCTGGTTTTCAACTCCCTGTTGGAGGATACTCATCTGGGGGGCAACCCCAAGTTGGGGGACACAATCTATTTTATCGGTCGTCTATGCCTGGATCACAAGCCCAACCTTGGAATTTTCCTTTTCAAGGAAATCAACAACTGCCTGGGGGGCAAGCTACTCTAGCGAATTCTTTTGTACCCTCTTATCTTGGGCAGCCTTTTCTAGGCATTGTAAACCCTACCTGAGGTCAATCCTTTCAATCCAATGCCCCTTTCCAAGGTGGCATGTTGAATCAACACGTTAATGTTGGTTACTTGAATCAAAATCCTCCTCTGTCGAATTTGACCGGACCATCTAACTATAATTCTCTTTTGTAAACGGCTTATGGTCCTACTGGTATACCTACGGTATTACCTCCCCAGAGTTATTTGTTTCCTCAAGTCAACATACAATTTCCATTTTTAGCTACTTTGGATTTACCGGATTTGTCTAGAATTTTGAATGATCTTATCTTACATTCTCCTTTTTGGCCAATTATACATGCCAAATTATCGTCATACATTCCAAAGTTTGACAGTGGATCGGGAGAAGATCCAAACAATCATGTCATGACTTTTTGTATTTGGTGTTCATCCAACTCATTGATGGATGACTCCATACGACTACATCTTTTCCAACGCACTCTTACGTGTTCGACAGCCAAATGGTGCATTGAATTGCCGAGAGATTTCTTCAATGATTTCAATGCCTTAGCCATGGCTTTCTTGACACATTACCAACTGTCGATATGGTATGAGACAGGAAAAGAAATTTTCAGTTCGTTTAAACAATCCTCTTCTACCCACATCTCAGATCATATTTATGAGTGGAGGAGGAGACAACAATTAATAAAAGTTCTTCTTCCTGGTCAATTATTGGCTGAGTGGTTCACTAAATCACTCATCGGTCCTATATCTCGTGACGTTTCCATGGGGGGTGTTTTCACTTAAGAGCAGGTGATCAGTCGTGCCCAATACTTAGATCTTGTTTATTCTCAAACAGGTACATTGTATGACTTGATCCCTGACGCTCCTCGCCCGTCTACAAATCCAACCCCAACTCTTCTGGTAGCATCTCATGTTGTTGATGGTGTGATTAACACTTTTCATACAGAGACTCAGATAAAACAAGTCAATCATTCCAATCCCAAACCTACTACTACCAATGTACAAAATGCTACTCCTCCTGCTACCTCTCTCGGTACAACATCTGAGGTACATACGGTACAGTCTACGACTACTGGAAAATCTCAAAATAAGAAGAAAGGGAAGGGTAAGAATAAGCAGGATAAAAGCAATAATCAACAACAAGATAAACCAAAAACTCAACATGTTGACGATAAAGAAAAGAGAAAACCTCGTTATCCTTGTTTCATTTGTGGCGAGGACCATTACACAAAAGATTGTCTGAGACGTGCAGATGTTACTCAATTCCTCCAAGGAACCGAGACTCCTCCTATGCCTGTCTTTTTGTCACAACCTTTTCCCAATTGGTTATTCATGATCAACCTTCTCCCTCTACCATTTCTTATGTGCTTATGTGTACTACTTCCAATAAATATGATGTGGCAGTTGCTACTCAAACCAAAGATTATTCTCCTTCTAAAGAGAAGGTTGACGATCAACCTCCTGCATTGACTCCACCTCCCAATGGTCCTTTTCATCTCAAATGACCTAATCCTGATACAATAATCTGTTCGCCTCCCAAAGGCTTCATTCGTAAGTCATCATTCAACCCACATGCACGTGCAGCTCAAAACTACAGTATTGTAGAAGATCTTGCAAAGCCACCATCTGCAATGTCAGCCCTTGAAGTCCTTCAAAGTTGTCCTACTCAATGGAAGGCACTATTAAAGACTATTGGTGGAATCAGTCCTACTGATATGAATTTGATAATCTTTGACTTGGAAGATCACATCCCAAGACTCCCTCATCAGTTAGCTTTTCAAATACAAGTAATTATGGAAACAAAGAATATTTGTCAAACAGTTGTTGATGAAGGGGCGTCGACTTGCGTAATGTTCGTCACCTGTTGGAAAGTCATTGGCTCTTATGCCCTTATTGAGTCACATAACATGTTAAAAGATTTTAATGGTACAGGGTATAAACCTTATGATGTACTTCCTGCATTATCTATTGCATTAGAAGGAAAATTGATTATTGTTGAGGTCGAAGTGTTCGATGCACCTCTCGATTACAACCTCTTACTTGGTCGTAGTTGGATTGATGTTATACGAGCAGTTGTCTCTACTCTTTTCTATGTGATACATTTCCCTCACCGAGGTAAAATTGTTACAGTAGATCATCTCGCCTTTTTTAGTTCTGATTCATGCACTAGTAATGTTCCTTTCATAGGAAAAACACATCACGGTTACGAGAATGTCGGCGTGGGTATTTCGAAAGATTCATCGTTAATGGGAACTTTCCCCATTCCACCACTCGATGTTCCTCCTCTCGTTGCTTATATCAACGTGATTTCAACTGGTGTTGGCGAAACCCCTAAGTCATATGACCCTTGGATAGTACCTAGCTTGGAAGAATGTCATCGTTATGGCGACCAAATGCCACTAAGTCTGGTAGAATTACCTTATCACGATATTCAATTGACATCTCCTTCTTCTCACTCTCCCTTTGATACATCTCCTGATCCATTTGATACGATTTCTCAAACTGATGAAACAATCATGGCAGTTATGTCTGTGGAAGACACGCCGTCAGATGATGGACATCATCATTCTATCCTCTTCCTTGAACCTGAGACTATCAAGAGTTACCGAAATATTTTGAATCTGTCCGCAGTCATTAATCTCCCTCCAATTTCCAAACCAACATGTGATGTTTTGTATGAAGGAAACTTGGGAAATATCTCAACAAATATACCTCTGGATATTTTGATCAAACCTAGAATTATGGAAAATTTTCACATAGGTGCCTCATGTTCTCCCGATGAGATTCAAACTTATAGGGCCCTTTTACAAGAATTGTGTGATGTATTTTCTTAGAGTTACAAATAAATTTTTGGCATTGACCCAGATATCGTTATACACGAGATCAATATATATCCTGACGCTAAGCTCATTTGACAATGACTTCATCCAGTTCATCCACGAAAATCCATCACGATCAAGATTGAAGTTGAAAAACTTCTTAAAGTTGGTTTTATCTACCCTGTAGCATTGACTGATTGGGTTTCCAATCTTGTCCCGGTCATGAAGAAACAAAGAACGATATGTGTCTGTTTATTATAAGGATTTCCCTAAAGATAACCATCCAACCCCTTTCATTGACCAGATCATCGATGACTGCACCAGAAGCGAAATATTCTCTTTGATGGTTGGTTTTTCCGGCTATAATCAGATAAATATTTTACCCGCRGATCAACACAAAAYGGCCTTTATTTATCCTTGGGGTACCTTCGCGTATCGTAAACTCCCTTTCGGTCTCAAGAATGTTGGTGCGACTTTTCAAAGAGCTATGTCTTATTCTTTTGGCGATATAAAKCATATTGCGCAACAATATCTTGATGATTTACCGACGCATTCTATGCGTCGTCACGATCAACTGACACACTTACTAGCTATTTTCCTCCGGTGTCGGTATTACCATATACGATTGAATCAGCATAAATGTGTTTTTTGTGTGGACTCGGGGTGACTTCTAGGATTTATTGTTTCCACACATGGGATCAGAGTTGATCCACTGAAGGTTGAATCAATCATAAATTTGTCTCCTCCTTCTACCTTACACCAACTCCAAAGTTTGCAATGGAAAGCAAACTTTCTACACCGATTCATTCCTAATTACGTCGAACTTACGAAAGGTTTCACTCGACTTCTTAAGAAGGGTCATGATTTTGTGTGGGACGACACCGCTAACAAAGCATTTAACGATTTATAACTTGCATTAACCCGCACACCACTATTATATCCCTTGGATTACAGTCGAGATTACTTCCTATATTTGGCTGCTTTGAATCACACCATCGTTATGGTTTTGGTCAAGGAGGGTGATTCGAACGATGAACATGTTATTTACTATTTGAGTCGTAGACTTACATCCACTGAAATCAAATACATGCATGTGAAGAAATTGGCCTTGGCAACTGTTCTATTTGTCCAACGTTTTCGTCACTATATTTTATTATGCAAGACCACGATTATTTCTGATTGCAACCCTATGCAACATATTCTTACAAGACAATTTCTAGGGGGCAAATACTCCAAATGGATTGTGATTCTCCAGGAGTTTGATTTGGAATTTGAAAAATCCAAGTCGAAGAAATCTTTGGTCTTTGATGAGTTAATATGTGACATTCCCTCTGTTGATACAGAAAATGTGGCAGAAGATTATTTTTCTGATGAATCTCTCTTTCTGATCAGTTCAGACGATATATGGTATGGAGAAATCATCATTTATATCCAAACCCAAACTTTCCAACCTGATGTATCTCGCGTAGATCATCGTCATATTCGGTATCAAGCTCACTAATATATTATTCTTGGTGATATCCTTTACCGTCGTGGTATTGAATCAGTGTTTCGATGATGTATGACCTATGATGAAGATGAGAAAGCGCTAAATGACTGTCATTCTGGAGCATGTGGTGGTCATATATATGGGTATGCCATTGCCCAAAAAATCCTATGACTTGGTTACTTTTGTCCTTCACTTTTCAAGGATTGCATTCTCGTAGTTCAAAAATGCCATGCTTGTGAAACCTATAATAATAAGATTCGATCTCATCCTACTCCTCTATATCTTGTGGTTTCTATTGGTCCATTTGTTAAATGGGGCATTGACTTCATGACATGTAACCCTTACTCGACCGAGGGCATGGATACATCATTGTAGTTGTGGATTATTTCACTAAGTGGGCCAAGGTGATGTCTACATTCGATAACACCGGGAAAATTGCAACACTTTTCATATGCAATCATATCATCACTAGATTTGGTGTACCTCAAGCCATCGTCACCGACCATGGCACCCATTTTCGCAATTTTATGATGTCTAAGCTAACCAATAAGTTGGGTTTACGGAATGAAAACTCAACCCCTTATTATTCACAGGTCAATGGCCAAGTTGAAGCACTCAACAAATTTTTGACCACTATGCTTCAGCGGATGGTGGGAATTCATAAGTCAAGTTGGCATACAATGATTTTTTCGGCATTATGGGCCTATCGGATGTCAGTTAAATCTGCTATGGGTTTCACGCCTTTCCAATTAGTGTATGGTATCGAAGTCGTCTTGTCGATTGAATGTGAAATTCCATCTCTGAAGCTAGTCATCGAACTTCTCCCCAACACCACAGCCGAGTAAGAACGTATGTTGTATTTAATGCAATTAGACAGGACTCGTCGTGATGTTGCATTAGTAATAGAAACCCAGAAGAAACGCATTAAGGATCAATACAACAAACGTGTTAAACCTCATGTTTTTTCTGAAGGTGATTTGGTTCTCCTTTATGACCAAGATCATGAATTGTTGGGGGTAGGTGAATTCAAGCCCATGTGGCATGGTCCTTATATCATTAAACGAGTATTAGAGAAAGGGGATTATGAGTTGGTTGATTACAATGGAATTTCTTTGGGTGAACCCATAAATGGGCTTTATCTAAAGAAGTATTATGCTTAAAATATTCTGCACGAGTGCTTTGTACTTTAATGTATCATATTCTAGTGTGTTTTTTGTCGTTTTCATTTCTGCCCTCAAACTACTTACTTTGCCTTGTGCTTGATTTCCAGATGTCGGCATTCTCATTGTCTTATATTGGCTTTGTTGATGGTGTTAGTCACAGTACTCAAAATCTTGTGTCTGTTGCATGGGAAATCTATGCACCTACGAACGAGTTGATAATTCTATGTGGTATTTTCATGGGTCGTGTAACTAATAACATTGCATAGTATAGTGAGGTCATTGAATTATTGACTGACACCATTTCACTTGGCATCCATCATCTGATTGTACAACTCGATTCTCAACTTGTGGTGTTGCAATTAAACAACATCTATTCCATCATAAGTCCTACACTATTACGAGTATATTTGAGAGTTCGCCTCTTGGAAAGGAGTTTTCATTACATCGAATATCAACACATTCCTAGATATCTAAATACATTGACAGATGCCTTAGCCAATTATGTTTTAGATAGACATTTTCACAATTTATAAATCCAAATACAAACACATGAAGACAAGTAAGCCGGTAGAAGTTTTTTGCATTATAACGCAAAAAGTTACAAAAAGTGTGTCCCGAGACCAAAATATCCAAGCACATGGCTTCATATACATATATGCATCATGGATGCTTCTCATGATAGCAAATTACTGCCCGTTCTACGCAACGAAGCAGTCGACCAATAGATGTTGAAACGTCAATAATTTGGCGTTGGTAACGTCGAGGAAGGTCATCTACGCTAATGTCAGGGATGTCCATAGTCAATCCTTCAAGGTTATGCTCGATATCCTCGAGATCCTCAGCTGCTGCTCGATCTCGACCAGCCATTGCACCTGCCTCCCCACGTCTCTGGATCGAAGATGAACCTGGAGGTCTGAAAGGTGCCACATCTGCATTTGAAAGCATTTGATTAGTCTCGGATACATAATATAAAAAAATTCATAATAAAAATTCTAAAAACAATATATAATTAAAAATTATTTTTTTCCTATGTCCCCTCAATGCGCACCCTCAGGTAATGCTAAATATGGATCACCACTGAAATCAGCCTCAGCATAAGCATAATCCTCCATCATAATGAGTTGATCTTTCAGCCATTGGAAGAAGGTAGGCCTATATGTGACAGTTGGGATGCCACCATGGCGTGCAATCAAATCAGCCCACCTCCTCATGCGAGGATCTCATGGAGTAAGCACACCCCAATCCACATTTCGAAGACACAAAAGTGGGACCCTTTCAAGGAAAAAGGACACCAAAATTGATCCATACCCAAATTGTTTTAACTGACCAATCCTGCACGTTTTCAACTATTTTTTCATGTTTTTGAGGAGGCCCTCTGAGGATTTGAATACATGAGGTTCCATGCACTCAATGCCATACTGAAATTGATTCTTCAAAGCCAGGTGTGGAGCTGCACTCCCTGCAACATGGGTAATAGTGAAGAGTATTGTCCTCAGAGATAAATCGAGGACGTTCTTTATGGGAATCTTCCCACTAAATTTCTTCATGTTGGCCAAACAGTATTGCGCGACATAGTGGTCCATTGGTTCACCTCCTCCTTTGCGTCTCGATAATGATACTCAGGACCCATGACAAGACAAACTGGTCAAAAAATAGATGTCTTCAATCTCCAAAGTGAGAGTATGCATCCCAACATGGAAAACTTGCTCATTTACATCCCACATCCAGACCAAGTGCTCTAATAAAACTAATTGAGCTCTCATGCCCTGCACTTTGAATAATTTGAGCAACCCACACTCTCAGAGTGCCATAACTTTGTTGGGGTCATTCCCCGCAATGAAATCTTCCTCTTCGTGTTCTCTCTCCCTCCATTCTATCATTGTGAACCGTGGAAAATCTGCCAAAGGACAATTAAACATGAGTTAGTTTATTGAAAATCCAAATTTGTCGGCTTCACTGGTTCCTTGTTTATTTTTTCATTTTGAGTTGTGATCGACACAACCTGAAGGTTGAGTATAGTGAGACATCATCACACTTCATTCCATTAACCCCTACATCGATCCTAGATCGTCGCTATTCCCGATAGAGGGAGCCTGCGACGATTTGAGTGCGCATTTCCCCTTTGATAAATTGCCCATACAACCAACAAACCACCATAAAAATTGAACAAATTTGCTATAAAATGAGAGAGAAGAGGAAAAGCATCAACCTCATGGAGTCAGATCAACCTCATGTTAAGCCCTAAATAGTGGCTCATTACCCCTTAATTGGGGCTTATTACATTAGAAATGTTATTTTATTTATGTCGGCTTGAGTCCATTAGTTGTAATTGTACCTCCTAGTCTCCTATATATACCAAGGAGACATTTTCATTTGGAATCATCTTGTACTTGAACATTTATGTGGTGTATAAGGAGGTTGCCCCCTCAAAGAGGCTTATTATCTGAAATTATCTCTTTTTCAAGGCGTTGAGTACTTATTCTGAGGTTTTTCTATGCTATGTTGATATTTGGTTCTTAACAGCTTCACTGGTTCATTGTTTATTTTTTYATTTTGAGTTGCGATCGACACAACCTGAAGGTTGAGTACAGTGCAACATCATCGTACTTCGTTCCATTAACCCCTGCTTCGATCCTAGATGTCGCAATTCCCGATAAAGGGAGCCTGCGACGATTTGAGGGCGCATTTMCCCTTTGAGAAATTGCCCATACAACCAACAAACCACCATAAAAATTGAACAAAWTTGYTATAACACGAGAGAGGAGAGGAAAAGAATCAACCTCAAGGAGTCAGATCAAAGAATCATCCACAAATCATGACACAATTGTCGTTTGAAAATCAGGTAAAAACGAGGGTTTTAACAATATGTTTGGTGAATTACAATGAAATGGTAGAACTAATTTTGATTTTGACCTATTTAAAGATATCTTTACCAATTTTTGACCTATATCAAGTTATTTTTCACCTATTTAAATCAATTTTGACCCTAATGAATGTTTCAAAGTATATGTGCAACAGGATACAAGTCGAGCAACTGGATATTTTGGCATGGATCAAACATTTTATCGTTTTTTTTTTGTGTTTTTCGGAAACCATTTGATGTAAATATTCTTTTAAGGTTTTTCACTAAAAAACGTTGAACATAGTATTTGTTCTTTCTCATGCTCGTAAATCTATGAGAATGTAACCAAGTAAACTTTTATCACTTTTTTGCACTCGTTAAGGTTAGACGAAAAATGAATCCCCTGGAGTCCTCTTTAAGCTCTTTTCAAATTCTCTAAACATGAAAAGATTGCCGAGCGACCTTGTTCTTTTCACGCTCGTTAAAGTATTTGAAGAAAACGTCTATTGAGCGGTATATTATCTCTTTTTCAGTGTCATCGGACTATTTAACGAAAAATTACATTTTGGAGTTTCCTTTAAGTGTTTTTCAGACTCCCTAAATATGAAAAACCATTGAGTTTACTTTCTTTGGACTCGTAAAACAAACATCTAAAGGCCCATATGGGACCGAACCACTCATTCCTAGGGTTTGTTAAAAATACTCTGACGGACTCATCCGAAGGATGAGCCTACAATTCAAGCATATGTTATCCTCCTCAAGCTTGTGTAAAAATAAAGAGGTAATCACCATAAATGGTGGGGGAAATTGGGAAAGAAATATATATATGTATCTGTGTTAGTGGCAATAAGTCGCTCTTGAACATGACACCCCTTTTCATTGTTGTATCTAGGTTGGGAAATTCATTTGTCTCTCATTTGATCATCCACAAGTCTATATATTGGTCTTCTTTGAGTCAATGTTGCCAAGACAATTTTCATATCATTTATATGGTCAAGAGAAGTTCAACCAAAACAAGCCTTCTACCGAGTTAGCCATCTGCAGTCCTCAAACTCTTACCATGTCGACCTTCCCTGACTCAGTCTTGAATCACTTTATGCTCTGATCTACTTCAAATATGTTACATTTTTCATGTCACTGATGGGGGATACATTAAGGCCCTCCTGTGATGAGTCTTTTCCTGTCGACTTCAACTCATTATCCAGGAATTAGACTTGGAAATTACTTAGTACCTCAGAGCATGCATGCCTCAATGGAAGGTTTCCTCGTTTTCGACAGTGGGTTTACATCATTGGCCCCTGATCGAAAGATTCCATCGAGTGTTCAACTTCAAATCATTAATTCACATTCGTTGGATTGTACCAGAGTACCCTAGGAGTCATTGACATTAATGATGATTTCCCTCGCAGTTGTTAACGGTATTCATTAATGACCGGTAATCAAATGGTTTCTACCATGTTCGACTTCAACATCTGTAATCGCATGGATAGATTCATACTTCAGGACAATGGAAATGAAGACCCTAGATACTGTTAAATGGATCCAGTTTGCGATGGACAGACACATTGATCCACTGTGTAGTCTCATGGATATGTTCAAATTTGAGTCTTTATAGCATAGATCCATAGTGTATTTGTTGTGGCTATGTTGATTCATAATCACATGGATCCACAGTATATGATTGGTGGCCATGATTCACTTAACACTTATGCTTAAGGTCACTTGTATTCTGAGTATGGGAATTCCTACCTCAGTAACGATATATTATTACGTTGATGCTTGTTTGTTGACAGGTTTCCGACTGATGTGCTCCTTATTCTCGACACACATACTATACAAAGTATTTAAGCTATCATTCTTTTCCAACTTCATACTTTGGGGGGGAATTTTGTTACACATTATTTTCGTCACCCTCGTGACCACTGATAATATGTGTATCAACTATTAGAAGAAAGATCATTTTCCCTATTCCCTGAAGGATGTTGAAGAAATAAAACTTTCCATGAGAAATGGAATTATATTTTCCTTATTGCAAAACCTTGTAAAGAAGGATCGTCACACCTTGCTCAGTGTTAAGGGTGCAACGATTTATAATCGACGCATGTTACACCACAGTGGCCTGTGACATCATCGCAGATTGCTCAATGTTAAGGGTGCGACAATGTTTGAACAAAGGAAAAACAATAAATTTCTCAAAAGTTCTAGAATAGAATCTTTGAAAGGATGAGGTGGCCTCCGATCGATTTGGATCTCACCCGCTTTTCTGATTTAGTGGGATCATCCTAGTCCCTTCATCCCTTCCCCTTCACTCTATATAAGGAGGGATCTATCATGAGAAGAGTTATTCTAGCTTATGTGTGAAGAATTTTGTTGAAGATTGTGCTTGTGATAGCTTTGCTTTAGCTTTCCAAGTTAGGTTGTGTGTAGTCTTCATCAAAATCATTGGAGCAAGAGGTGTGTGTGTGTTGAGGCAAAGGGTCATCGGAAGAGACCTTCCAACATCAAGGCACATATTATATTCTCCACTTTCATCAATATAATACAGTAATACATTTATTTTCTATAAAAGTGTCTCTATTTTTATTGCATAACTCCTTGATCTTATGCATAGGTTCCATTAGAATATATATATTGTTTCTCTCTCTTTGTTGGTATGTGTTTATCAACAGGTTCAACATCCCACAAACCTTGAGATGTAGCAAGGACGACACTAGCAAGGATCAAACAATGTTTAAACGGTGTGTCGTTTATCCCCCATTAAGTTGGTATACATTGTAATGGAAACCTAAGGAAAAGTTTGTATTTTGTCATGTTTTGTTCTAATTTCTTGTTGAAGTTAGGGAGATTAGTTCATGTCGGCACTTATCAATTCATCCAGTAACACCCAAGATGCTATCACATGCATATTCTAGGATGTAATGTGTGTGCGGAGATGACACATCAACATGGCTCATGAAGACAACCTTTTTATGACAGAAGAAATACAAGTATGGATAATTCCTCCCTCGTTGAGAGGAAGTGTTGGAGATTTGAAACTCCAAGCCATTATTCTCCATAAGAAAGTACAAGAAGACCCATATACACCATTACAGAAGTCTCGAGAAGAAGTTGAAGGCCCAGGAAGAGAATTCAACCCCACAAGAAAAACAATAATAAAATTGAAGACCTGGAAGTAAGAAGTTGGCCAGACACTGGCGCCCAGATCAGAATAAATACATGATTGGCCCATTTAATTTAGACAGTCAAACAACTCATTCTACAATGTGCACAGGGTAGTTGTAGCTGCAATTTTGGCAGCTTCACTATTTTTGGGTTACTAGTTAACTTGGAGAGTGCACCACACTTGGAGAAGCTCTTGCTTGGATATTCTTGGTCATATTATTGAGGAGCTAAGTCTTGGTGATGCTAGCCTTGGGGAGGATCTTTTTTGTATGGTATTTTGGCTATTGATGGTGATGTAATGGTAATATATTGGACTTAATTATTCTATATAAAGGTTGTTGTGTTTTCTCCCAAGGTTGGGTTTCCTAGGATAAGCTTTTGTGTTCTTGTGTTGTGTTCTTGTGTCTACTATGCATGGTTAATATTTCTAGATCTTGTTATTTATGTTGTATTGCTATAGTTGAGATTTTTAGTGTATAGTTATTCTATGACAACTGTGATATGAAAGTGAATCTTGTTATTAATCATAAGGCAATAACTATTAGATATGAGAATCATAAAAACACCAACATTGTTATCACAAAATCTAGCACTTACACAAAGTATTCACAAGATGCTTGAAGGTTGTAACATATGGAAGTAACTGCCATTGTCACCTAGGAAAGTACTTCCCTCATTTTAGTGAAGAACAAAGATCCAACACAAGGGAGGCTTCCCCAACAACCTCAAGGGATCATATAGTAATCCAGAGGCAAATCTACGGCCCCCTATATTGGTTGCTTGACTATCTAGTGTTGAGTTAAGGGAAAAGTAAATTAGGTAACGTAAGTTGATCATGTGTGAGAGAGAGAGAGATGTTAGTGAGACAATCAATGATGTTGTTTCAGATAGGAAAATGAATTAAATGCTCCAAAACACTAGTTATCAAAAGAAAAATGAAAGTTGAAATAGACTTGCAAGGAAAAGCTAAATGTTTAAGCATGTGACAAGTTTAAAACAACAACAATGTATCGGGTCTAAAATTAGAAAGAAAGTGAATGAATATATGCTAAATAACAATGGAAATACTTGTAAACCATTCACCAATTATTCCAGAAATAAAGAGCATGAAATTATGTTAGTTGAGTGCAATATAGCAATCCCTAATTGTATCGTTCCCACTATAATCCCTAGTTTAATTAATTCTTAATGTAGATATAATGTGTGGCTACGGCCAAAGCGATGTATATGCAAGTGTAATTTTGAATGTTAATATTAAAATGTGATTCCAACTACTAAGGGGATATGGACAAAGATGGGTGATGAATTAATACACAAGAGAGGGTAGGGTCTAGGAAAATGTCTAAGAGAGGGGTCCAAGGGGGAATTACCCATGTCTATTAATTCCACCCACATTCCTGAATTTTATTATCATTATGTATAAAACTCTATTTTATGATTGAGTGTTCCCAAAGCTAATCATTGAACGCATGTAAGAGGGTGGGTGAGAGAAGTCACATCCCATAGTTTTTGGGAGCATGGGGTTTTGAGTGCAATTATATTGGGGAAGTGTGTAGGTCAAACAAGCAAGCCAAAGGAGAGGAAATCCATATGGATAGGGACAACAATTTTAGATAGTCAAGTTTTTTGGCATGAACAACAAATAGAGAGCAAGAAAGAGAGCCTAGAGCTAGAGAAACCATGGAGGGCGATTTATGGAGCATGCTGGAGCATTTTTGGAGCATATTTGGAGTAGAAGATTGAAGAGGCGGGTTGATAGACCTGAAGAGTGAACTCTTGTGTGAGTTGCACTGTAACAACAAGTGTTTATTGTTGCTGCTAGTAGTTTTCCTAGCAGTGAGTCCCCTTGATTTCCCGGTAGAAATATTATTGGTTGCTTGTACCAGAGAGACCTTGGTAAACAAATGGGACACCCAAGGGACTGACATCAGTGAAGGGGTGCATTCCATTATAAAATAATGGATGTGCTCATTTAACCATAGACAATATAACAATATTGTCACCCAACCATAGGTCGAAGCCACCCCCGAGCACCTTAACCTTGACAGAGAATGATTCCAGAAGAAAACCAATAGCCAACCAAGGCTAATGCATAAAGATAACCAAGACTGATCAGAAAGTCCAACCATAACCAACAGAAAGTCTGAGCCTAAACCAGGAAACCAGATTGCGGCAGCTGTTGGTTGCAGTTGCTCCCTAGACTTGTGCACTAGACCAGTTTTTGAAGTGTGCACTTCTTCCCATCTGAAATTCTAAGCTGTGTGTACAAAATGAGGTCTGGCTACTTGTATTTATACTATTTCCTTAGTTGTCTGGGCCGACTTCTCATTCTAGAGACTAAATACTTAATATTAATTATTTCCTTGAGTTGACTTGTCTTCTAGGGTTATGTTCAATGCTTTATGGTTACTTCTTGCTTCCCGAAATATTCTATTCTCATCAAGATTACATGTGGAGGTAAATACCTCCCACAGCTACCATAATATCAACACTCCATCCTAGCTAGGGAGGTATTGAAGGCAATGGTCTTGAGCACAAACATACCATTCAACCGGTAGCATCATCATAGTCGTATAGACTATCTCATGATTAGATCACGAGCACCATCATCATTATCAGTGTCATATGACAATATCAACTGCATCATCTCTCGAAACCATACTCCATCTGAGTAATCAGACATGATGTTGAATAAGTCGCTCACTCCAAGGAGTGATACAAAAACCATTCTTCTAATCCGGGCATATGTCCTAGAAGAATAAATGTCCTGGACCATTTTCCATCTGGAGAATGTCTGTCCATCGGTACATTGATCATCCATCTAGTTTATGATCATTTTCAACACTACTGATAGTCTACAAGGCAATCAGAACAATGTCATTCAATAGAACACAACTATGTCTATCCATAGTAGTACACAACTACAATCCAGTGGTACACTACCACACCAAGTAGCACACAACTACTTAATCAGTGACACAAAGTCAAAATCAGTGGAACACATCCACCACAGTAGCATACATCTATTGTCTAGAGACATACAGTCTCCATAACAATCATATCATCTGATATCAACCTGCACAGAAAAACAATGTCATGATATAAACTGAATCATCTAGGCCATTCTTCCACTCACATTTGTGAGATCTGGAAGAGCATCTTCCCTCATAAGGTAAAATATCAGTCATGAGCTACTGGACTATTCTTCTCAAGCATAGAAGAATAATTGTCCTGATTTATGAGCCTGGACCATTCCTCTGGCACTAAACAAAGCACAACATGGAGAGAATGAGTCTGCCCTAGGGAATGCCTGTCCCTGATTGTTGAACCTGGACCATTCACCTAATTGGGCCATTCTTCCGGCACTAAACAAAGTGCAACCTGGAGAGAATGATTCTGCCCTAGGGAATGATTGTCCAGACCATTTCCTAAGGAAATGACTATCCTGCACCAACCTCCAAAACAGACCATTCTACAAAACTGCTCACAACTGTGAACTTCGAAAGAATGACTACCCGAGGAGGTGGACCATTTTCTTGACCACTACCGAGAGTGATTGTCAAGAAGAAATATTGTCCTAGATCATTCCCCCACACTAGCCACAAGGGGAATCATTGTCTATGGTACATCAACAATCCATCGAAGCATTTTCATTACGAAAATGATCGTTCAATCTGGACCATTTTTCGAACTAGAAAATGTCTGTCTGTCAGAAATCTCAAACCACTTTCCGAACTGGAAAGGAACTGCTCATCCTAGACCATTTTTCAAATTGACAAATGATTGTCCATAAATCAATAACACATCAGTGCTCCCTCCCAACCTAGGAGTCATCTCTTCCCTTTTCAATAAGGCAGTCGTCTTGACGAGCTCTAGCTTGTTTCTTGAGTATGCAAACTCTTTCATCTTGGACAGAGGCTTTACCAAAATATCTGCTTATTTGGTCATCTGTGGAGATATATTGAAGAACCACTTCTCTTTTCTAGACCTCGTCACGGAGAATGTAATGCTTGATCTTAATGTACTTTAGTTTTTCTGGAACACTAGTTTTCTCTGAAGGCTTCATATAGCTCTGATCATTACAGTATATCATGGTTGGATTTAACTCTTTTGTTTCCTGCTAGCTCATGACATCATGGTAAGTCTCAAACTGGAACATATCGAAGTGGCACTTCTTTTGTCATCATGAATGTTTGTCATGGATTAGCAATCCATCATTCTGGAATTCTGAGTAACCATTCTGATACAATATATCTGTTATAGAAAGTTTCCACCACGCTTTTGTTGTGCATTGGAGGCTCTCCACCAAGTTGTCTTCTTCCATATCCATACAAGAGTCTCTTTCTGGTATACCTCAAAAACTGTGAGGTCGATGTACATACGCTTCTTTACTTGATTACTCTGTTGAGGAGAACAATCCTTACATTCATCTTATGTAAACTCCAACCCATGGATATTGTATGAGATATAATGTCTCAGGTAGAGGTATGTCTGGAACAAGCTATCATTGTAGTCCTCTCCCTCCATTTGGGAGAACCTTTAGTTCAGAATCTCACAATGCTTTCATTCATAAGTCTTCCATACATTGTTCTTCATCACAACTTCTATTTCCTCTGCTTGATTGCTTCTAGTAGGTTCAGACCAAGCTAGTAGTCTTGTGATTCTCAATATAATGACTGGTTGTTCTGGCTTTTCTTTCTCTCTTGGACTCTTCATGTTCTTCCTCATGTTTCTTTTTAGCTCTTGCATCCATGGAATTTTCTATATATTCCATCCCCTTAAGATTCTGACTTCTTCCTTTCATCATAGGATTATGGATGTGGATGGACAACTAGGGATACTTTAAAGGCTTCTTTTCGAAGAAGACTTATTCTAAATTCAAACTAAACACATGTTGCTTTTCATGGCTTCTACCATCAATGGGAACATGGATAGATACTTCATAATCTTTGATGGATCACATTATTTAGGATTAGCTCCCTCCTAATCCTTGCTTCATGCATGAATGCATGCTCTTCTTTTGGAATTATATAATCGGCTCCCTCCAACTAAGAGATTTTGTGCTTTCGTCTGCATCCTTATTGCCTTCTGCAAGGTGTCATAAGTCTTTTCCTTTTGATTGTTGATTTCTTTCGGTTTTTACTTCTTCTAGGTTTCTTCAAGTTTGATTATGATTTCGGCTTATCTTGTAGTTGTAATAGCTTCCATAGGAATTGTTAACCAGGATTGTCAATGTACTTCATCTTTCCATGTGTATTGCTTGTCTTAGAGTCATCATGATAGCAATCCTTATCTTGTTATTCTTCCATAGGTATTGTTTCTCTTTTAACATCTTATCTTCTAAGAAATAGATATGCAAGATATGTACATGGTATGTACAAGAACTATGAAGAATATTGTTACATTGTCTTAGAAGAAGAAGTTTGTTTTATCCTGCTTGGTCTTCTTTGAGGGTTCCCTTTCTTTGGCAACTAATGCTTCATGTGTTCCCTTCCTTTTCTTTAACTCGGGACAATGATTCTTGTAGTGACCATGTTTTTGATAGTTGAAGCATTGTATTTTTGACATATCTTGCTCTTGATTTGGTTTCTTCTTTGAGCCAAACTTCTTTTTATTCCTGAAATTCTTGAACCTTGTTGTGAAGGCTCGATCATCGTATTTCTTTTGGGGTTTCTCTTTTGCACTAATCCTTGGTTCTTCTTGTGCACAACAGGTCCAAAGTTCTTCAAATGTGGGATACTCCCTCCTTGTGTTCATGCTTGCGGTAAATGCATCCCATGTCTTGGGAAGACCATTGAGTACTATATTTACTAGTTCCTTCTTTGAAATGATTTCTTCAATAGATTGTAGTTGATCTCTTGACTGAGAGATTCTCACAAAGTATCATCATTCGTTTTCATGTCACGGAGCTCATTCTTCAAACTCATTACTTGTCCAATGTTTCTGACTGAGAAAAGGTTTGTTAGGGCATCATAAATCTTATTAGATGAGTCAAGATGGGAGATGTAGGGTATCAAGTGGTATTTTATAGAGTCCACTATGATACTCATGGCATTGATGTCACTATCTTTGAACTTCTTCATAACTGCAACGTTCTGAGGTTCCTTCTCTTTTCCTTCTTCGAACTGTGGTTCCATGATCTGTCCTTTCGCGATATCCAACACTTTATTCTTGGCAAGGATGAGGTCAATCCTTGTCTTCCATGCTTTGAAGTTAGAAGCCCCTACTAACTTGTTCCCTGACTTCATAAAGTAAGTCATAGTTTCTTTGACTTGGTCAACCCTTGATTTTGACCAAAAACTCAAACTTGACGTCTGAGCTTGCTGAGAGTACCAGGAGATCTGCTAGGCCAGGGCGCACTAGTCTATCCAAAAATTAGGTCAATCTCTTCACTTAAGGTGCCTCGACGAGAGGGTTAGGTTTTCGTTGATGTTGCAAAGACTAGTTGCAACTACAACTGTAACTGAGCAAATCCTCCCAATCTATCTTCCAGTGGTTAGACTGTCCGAAGATAGTGTGGGCCCATAACCTGTTAGAAAATAATGGATGTCTTGTTTAACCATAGACAATATAACAATATTGTCACCCAACCATAGTCCGAAGCCACCCTCGAGCACCTTAACCTTGATAGAGAATGATTCTGGAAGAAAACCAATATCCAACCAAGGCTAATGCATAAAGATAACCACGACTAATCAAAAAGTCCAACCATAACCAACAGAAAGTCTGAGCCTAAACCAGGAAACCAGATTGCGGCAACTGCTGACTGCAGCTGCTCCCCAAACTTGCGCACTAGCCTAGTGCACACTTCTTCCCAGCTGAAATTCTGAGTTGTGTGTACAAAATGAGGTCTGGCTACTTGTATTTATACTGTTTCCTGAGCTGTCTGGGCTGACTTCTCATTCTAGAGACCAAATACCTAATATTAATTATCTCCTTGAATCGACTTGTCTTCTAGGGTTATGTTCAATGCTTTAGGGTTAGTTCTTGCTTCCTGGAATATTCTATTCTCATCAGGGTTACACATGGAGGTAAATACCTCCCACAGCTACCATAATATCAACACATTCCTTGGGTTGGGCAGGTCGAGAGAAAGAGAGTTCGTTGAAAAATCGAGATAGCCATAGGAGAGTATCAATGGGTTGCGGGATTTCTAAGCTGTGAGTAGACAGTGAGAGACCACACTCTTTTGTGAATTGCTAGCCTTCACTCAAGGCTGACTTGTTGTTGAGATTTGGAACAACAAGTCTATGTTTGGGAGGAAGGTTCGTCCTGTTATAACACAATATGTACTTTCCCAAATCCCAAGGCAAGTAAGGGAGATTGGTGTAACAAACATGATATTTTATCATTATCACCTTAATAGGAAATCCCCACTTTTTAGGGATAGGCAAGGTTTACCCCATGGGAGGTGTCCCCAGTAACCTAAAGGGATGGAAAATTAGGGTTATGGTCAAGATATATCCCCCCCTCTCACTGGTTGCCAAAGTCACTAATTTTATGTCTAAAAATTGAGGTTAATGAAGTGCTTGATGCACCTACCCGAAACAAGACAATATAACATGCATATACAATAATACCAATTACAAATATGATAATGATACCTCAGTAGACAATAGACAATGACAATAAGTGTTAGCCGATATGAAATTGCAGCAGTCAATAAGTTTACAACATCAATTGATAAAATGTAATAGCTGCAACAAATACTCCTTGGAAAATCTTGAAAAGACAAAGAAAAGATAACATTTACTATTGAGATTGATAATAACTTGTCACAAGTGATTTTCAAAGTGTTTATCTAGCATTTACGATCAATTATACTAAAAATTCGTTGCTATTAGATGGTTGTAGCAACACTTTATAACAACAACAATAAAGTCAGTGATCTAAGCTAAATCAGTGTTAGATTTAGTTAGTAATAGCTTAAGAGAGTAGTGTTTGAGTGTTTGATAAACCTTCCAACGAAAGTGAGACAAGAGGCTAGTGCCTTTAGGGTTTATGGAGTAAATTATTTCAACAYGCTAACTTGGAGAGATAACAACAATGATTATACTTGTCTGAGAGATAACAAGGTGGAAACCTGAGGAGTAACACCTTAAGTCCTCAAGTACCAAGCCTTAAAGAGAAGATTCAACTAGAGTGTAGGCACTTCTAGGCCYTAGCGATTTCTCATATCCTTAGACTCTTGAAATATATTTATTGCAATAAAAACTAGACAAAKCTTCTAGAGTGCTAGCACTTTAGGGCTCTAGAAGTTGTCTAGGCRAGGTCTTCTTAGGCAAAACTAGCAAAATGAAGAGCAAGAAAGAAGCACCTTATGTTTCTTACTCCTAGGGTTTTCAAGCAAGCAATTTCATAATCTTAAATATGAACAAGTAA
Source organism: Picea engelmannii (assembly GCA_009831015.1). Lineage (NCBI taxonomy): Eukaryota > Viridiplantae > Streptophyta > Pinopsida > Pinales > Pinaceae > Picea > Picea engelmannii. Next base: position 194,505 of record ML791397.1, read on the forward strand.
ACATACCATAAACATTTATCATGAAATAAARATTGCAGATTTACTTACTTCACCAAGAWTAATCAAGCACAAAAACCCTAGATTTGCCAAAATTTCACCAAGAAATGATCCAAAATGCATCCAAAATAGCCTCCAAGCAAGTGCGGCTTAGAAATTTAAGACAATAACCCCTTTAGGGAGAAAATTATAGTCCTCCCTCTTATGAGCGGTGAGTTATGTTCAAAAACAATTTTTTTCAACCATATTTATATGGAAAATCTTGGCTTAATTACCCAACAGGTGTGTCTTTTCACACTTTTGAGCTTACATGTCAATTTGCTCATTAAAATTAAAAATAAAATCAATTCTTTACAAAATAACCCTAACAAGGGTGACATCATCCCTCTTACGATGACATTAGCCTCCACAAAGGGGACGTTAGGCTGGAGAAGCATGGCACTAGGCCTCTAAAGGCCTTGATCCTTGTCCACACGTGCCAACATCATCATCAATACCTCCTCCACCAAAACCAACCCTAGGTGATGTCATGTGCTAGGAAGGTGTTCTCTGGGCCTCCAAAGGCCAACATCCAAGTGGGAGGAGGTGGAAAGCCATCCTAAGTTCATGTTAGAGTGCCTCCAAATGCAACATCTGCTTCCTTCATTGTGCAATTGGTCATCACAATCTTGCCCTAGGCATGGGGTCTCTACATCCATCCTTGGGCTTCAATCCCTCATGAATATCTGAACTAATCATCTCCTCATGAATACATGTTCACCGGTAAAGGTCTTGTAGAGACAAACAGGTACGCCCTCCAAGGGTCCATGACTCACAAGTATCTTAACAAGTCAGCCACATCTAATAATCAAACCACTCGAACATGTGCATCAAACCCCCCTTTTCAAACTAAACAAATGCTCCAAGACATTATACAATTTGTCAAATTTTGGTGTGGGAGGGGTGTCAAGGCATCCTATTGGGTCAATCATTCCCCAGGTCCAAGGTGTTTCCTAAGAGAAACCTATCTAAGCCATGTGTCAGTGTGAAGTGGAGTGGGTGAATTTCTGGGCATGGGGCTCATGACATACAAAGGTTTGTATTGTCTCATTTGTGGGTTCCTTTGTAGAGGGTGAGCTTCCCTTCATCCATGATACAACATTTTTCCTGGAAGAGGGTGTACAGTCTTCATGGGGTATAAACACGGCTAAAAACAAAGACCTATGAAACAAGAAGATAATCAGGCTCCACAACCAATAGAAAGGTTTTAAGCCACCCTTTTTCAAAAACAACTCCCAAGAAAATCAAAAAGGTCAGTCAGCCCAAAATGAGCACAAGACAACGAATTCATTTGGGAAAATTCCAAGAAAACAACCTGTACAATGTTGGGGATGTGAGAGAAATCACTTAAATAGGGATTGCCTTCACAAAGGAGAAAGGATGAGGACTGTCCACAACATTCATGAAGTTGAAATGATTGAGGACATGGGAGGAAACATGCCAAGGATTTACACAGCCTTGGACAACAAGTAAGCATAATATCAATCCCCCGTGATTGAAGTGGAAGGTAAGATTGATAACTAGCCCATTGCAATTTTAATTCATTATGGAGCTAGCCATAGTTACATAAAATCTAACATCGTTGAAAGATTTCACTTACAAAGGAGTAAGCATAAAAAATATTGGTTAGTTCAATTAGCTATAGGGGCTAAGAGGAAAATCAATGAGCTAGTTAAATATCGTCCAATAGAAATGAATGGACTCGACACAACAGTAGATGTCAACATCATACCATTGGATTCATAGAATTGTCTAATTTGCATGGATTGGTTGGAAAAACATCATGATGTCCTAGACTGTTATAACAAGACAATCATGTGTCTTGATGAAGAAGGGAAACAAGGCAAGGTTCAAGGCATTCCAAGGGATGTAGTTGTTGGATAAATTTCAACTATGCAGTTGGAAAAGAGTTTCAAGAAGGGATGTCAGCTTTTTGCAGCCTATGTGTAAGAGGTAGTCAAAGATAAAGTGGCAGGTATTGAAGACCATTTGGTCTTAAGGGATTTTGAATATGTTTTTGGATAAATCTGAGGATTACCACCAAAGAGAGACATTGATTTCTCTATTGATTTGGTGTCAGGAGGTGCCCCAGTGTCCAAGACACCATACAAAATGGGCATACTAAAATTAAAAGAGTTGTAGATGCAGCTTGAAGAATTGTTAAGGAAGGGGTATATACACCCAAGTGTGTCACCTTGGGGAGCCCCGATTCTTTTTGTGAAGAAGAAATATGGAACCTTAAGGTCGTGCATTGATTTCAAACAATTGAATAAGGTCACCATAAAGAACAAATATCCTTTTCCAAGAATTGATTACTTATTTGATCAACTGAAACGTGCAAGAATCTTTTCCAAGATTGACTTGAGATCAGATTATCATCAAGTGGGGATAAAGGAAGAAGACATCAACAAAACAACATTCAAGACAAGATACAGGCATTTTGATTTCATGATAGTGCCATTTGGACTATCAAATGCCCCAGTTGTTGTCATGTGTGTGGGGAATGGAGTGTTCAGGGAATACCCAGACAAGTTCGTAATCGTTTTGCTAGATGACATACTCATCTACTATAAGACAGAGGAGGAACATGAGCAACATTTGAGAATGGTGTTGCAAGTTTTAAGAGAGTGTAAATCGTATGCTAAGCTAAGTAAGTGCATTTTTTTTTATCAAAAGAAGACTCACTAATTGAGGCATATAATTTCAACATAAGGGATAACAGTTGATCCTGAGAAGATAGAGGCCATTGGAGGATGACCAATGCTAAGAAATGTGACAGAGGTCAAATTATGCATGGGTCTTGTTGATTATTACCGAATATTCATAAAAGGATTTTTAAAATTTGCAAGCCCAATTACTTATTTGCAAAAGAAGGGAATTAAATTTGAATGGACTCTCAAATGTGAAGAAAGCGTTCAGCAGTTGAAAGACATTTTGTCAAATGCTCTAATCTTGAAGATTACAGATCCATAGGAAGATTTTGTTGTGTGCATTGATGCATGCGAGGAAGGGCTCAGTGGAGTCCACACTCAAAAAGATCATGATGTATGTTATGAGTCCAGAAAACTAAAAGAGCATGAGAAGAATTATGCTACCCACCAATATAGATCCATCTTAACTTTGGGTCTATCATGTGCCGAGAGAGGAAATTGTTCAATATGAAAAAAAAATTAGAGTACAAAACTTGAAGAAATGTTCAAGCATGTCGAAATTTTTTACTTTATATATATATTTGATATTTGAATATTTACTTGTTACTAATATTTTTTTTAAATGAGATGTGTTAAGTCCATATTAAACATTAAAGGAATTACACATTTCCCTCATATGGAGAAGTGGAAAGCACTTATGTGAGGTATTAGCATTGAGAGTCACCCTCAGAAAGCTAGAGGATAAGTCCAATACCCATTTGATTTAAATGATTAAAACAAGTAATACTTGGTGGATCAGCAAAAAAAGAGTAAAAGGGAGGGCATCAGACTGTTGGCAAATACATTCTATTGGGCATGGAGTCATAACATTTTGCAGATCACAGGCAATCAAGATGTCTACCAGACAAAAGTCTTATGCAAAGATGGATAGAAGAATAGAAGGTAAACAAAGAGAAGAATATCCACATAAAAGAGATCCTTTATGTAATATAGATTAAAGAGTGTCTGAACAATAATCTATGATTAATAAGCAATTACCACAAATCCTTTGCAGCTCGTGAATCCATTAACCAAAGGCAGCTTTTCATCTTCAAAATCTGTAAATATTACTCAAGCAAGATGATAAGAAAGAATGTAAACAAGAGAAAAACAGTCTGGTATCACAACTTTCATGAATCTCTAATGGCAGAAATGCCTACAACACATGCCTTCGGGCTTACAAATGAGCAACTCAACTACTCCTCTAGCTCTCTCCTCTCTTGGATCATGAATCCAACCCTTCTCCCAGAGCTCCCTCCTTCATTAAATATCAAATAGCATCAAAATATCCTTAGGAGTTCGAATCCCATCTCTTTCATTGGATTCTAGGCCTTGGAGATAGTTGGCAACAGTCAAAGAGACAAAAATCCAACAAACTACTAATTTTTAGGAAATTGTTGGAAGTCATTAATAAATTGTTTCCAACTCACTACATGAGGTCTTTAATGGAGCTAAAACTTAGGTTCAGGTGTCCCTTAACATCTAACTGATCTCTAAGAAGTTGTTCGAACCCTCCTTGACAGGTGGCAACCTCCCAACAAGGCGAATATCCAATCAACTATGAAAAACATAGAGTTTGCAGTGCACTGGTGTTTTAATTGTTTCTCTCAAATGCCAAACTGGGTCAGGATTATTTTTTGTCAGCAAGTCAACAACATCATATTCTTCCTCCACAAAAAAATTCAAAGGAACCCAAATGGGCATTCAAATTTATGAGCAAAAACGTTCTCTATTATGTGTTAATTTCTTAAAAACAGTCAAAAATACAATTTTGCAGCGCCGACACTGAGAAATTTCTTGTAGCAGCCCGTTTCACTTTTTCCAATTTTTATCACTTCAAAACTCTATCAGGTGTCCCAAGAGTGTTGTAAAATTCATTATATTGATATATGACTTAGAGGAAAGCACCACAACTGATACTCGTGGCTTACAACTCATAGCCATCACCCAAAAAATGTTGTAAAATGCATAAAAATAGGTTAACAACATTAACAACATTTGCAACTTTAAGCATGCTTCAGCAAATGATCAACCACACATTGTAAATTGGATAGGGGTAAGAATTCACTCATTTAAGGATGAATTTGAAAGGATGCAAAAGGTGAAAGTTTCAGCAGTCCTAGAACAGAGGGTTCGCAACACAATTCACAACACCAACAAATATATCAGTAAAAGGACCTCCTTTAACCTTCAAATAACATGATAACCCTTATGAAGTATCCAGTAGACTTGAGCTTGATGCAGATAATTGGGGATTTTAACATACGTGTCTGCAAACTATTCAACCTCCAACACTCTCCTTCAGCCAGTTCGCAACGCTAGTTTGCAGCACCTGGCTTAAACACAATTTTCACACTTGGAGGAAGTTGTTAGAAACTTTATGACATAATCCTTGATAATTTGTTTAAAATACAAGCTCTGAAAACAATAAGATCTTTTGTGTCATGATTCTTTAACCCTACAATTATATGTGCTAACATCTAGCTCCATAGGGGATGGCATGCTCCCTGTGAGCTACCAAGAACATGCAGTTCCAGTTGCCTTATCCATTGGGCTATGGAGTCATCTGTGCAACTAACCTCTAAAACACTGCCAAAATCTGCCACTTATTTAAGCAAACTAACTAATAAACCTGCTGCAAACTGAAGGAAAGCAAATGCTCGAGAAGCGAGCTTAATTCCTACACTACCCTACCTATAAACAGATCTCCAATTTGATCAGGTAAAGGAAGACTTCCACAACAACCATTCAAATAACTTTAGGATTGAAATGATCTCATCTCTGCCACTAATCAATAGAGAATAACAGAAATATGATAGCAACGATTGAAAGTTCTTCAAAGAATCATGCTCACCTACAACTGTTGGTGAGATAATGAAATCTGAAAATGTCAGAGAATCTAAAAGGTATGACTCCAACAAGGCTACTACGTGATCCTCAAAACCATAATCACAAAATTGTTGATTGAGAAAAGATGATTTCCATTGCTTAAATTCCCCTTTGCTAAGAAAGAGATGACCTCCCTATGCTTTCACGAGCAGCTCTTGATCATCAAGAATGGTAGTTTCCTCTTCACAAAAATGATCATATGATGATTGTATAACAGGATTTAAAAGATTTTGATTATGATCAACTTTAATAATTTTTGTTATCGATACAATCATCCTCTACTTCATGCTCAAAATGATTTGGAAAATGAACACAAGTATGATCTATATCCTGATCCATAACAAGATCTGGGAAAACTATTAAATGTTGTCTCAAATTTGAATCATACTTACAGTTTTCTTGTTGTTCCAGCTTGAAAATAAATGGTCTCTACAAATGCAGTTCCTCATGATTGTTGCAAATTCCTTCTGTCTGCAAATCTGAAAGCTGTGAGCTGCCTTCAATGATTTAAACTGCTATTTGACCAAAAGACAGTAGATCCTCATGTTTTATAGCTAGAGCAATCAAACCTTCATATTTATAACAATTAGAAATAATTGTAGCAGGAGAACTTTCAGCCTCTTGATTATTCATTTCTATTTCATGCTCACGGGAAAACATATCATCTTGAAGACCATTAGAAAATTGATGAAGATTGTGAGGGACAATTTCTTCTCTATCTATATCTCCAATCTCATCATGCAATTCATATTTCTCACAACAATCTTCAAATAAAAACTCATCTGAAAAATGCCTTTTGTAGTGCTCATTGAATACTGTGTGAAAATCCTTCAAGGATGAAATGCTGGAAGGAGGTAATGAGAAATACCATTGACGTGCATCACCATCCAATGAATGCATGAACATTTTCATACGAACATCCTCATGATGTAGATCTAGTAGATCCATGCACTCATGAAACTTGATGAGGTGATCTACAGGATTATCATCCTTCTTCTCTCTAGAGATAGGCAGAAAATTTCCCCATTCTGACATATGCGATACTGGATGTGGGAAATCAGGAATTGTAGAAAAGTTAAGAGGTGCAAACCTCCGAGCTAAAACAATAGCAAATGCCTTTGACATTTTAAGATTGTGGAGTCACTATTGGATTTGTCCTTCATGGAGTCTCCAAGTAGATGATTACAGTCAACTTCTGTGTCCCTCTCTTGTCTACCATCAAGAGTTGGATCTATGTCATTCTCCCAAGGAAGATCACTTCACACTTCTATCCCAGGCAACGACACCAAAAATGTTAGCACTGAGAGTCACCCTCAGACTGCAAGAGGATAATCCCAATACCCATTTGATTTAAATGATTAAATCAAGTAATACTTTGTTTATCAACAAGAAAAGAGTAAAAGGGAGGGCATCTGACTGCTGGCAAATACATTCTATTGGGCATGGAGTCATAACATTCTGCAGATCACAAGCAATCAGGCTGCCTACCAGACAAAAGGCTTATGCAAAGATGGATAGAATAATAGAAGGTAAACAAAGAGAAGAATATCCAGATAATAGAGATCCTTTCTGTAATATAGATTAAAGAGTGCTTGAACAATAATCTATGATTAACAAGCAATTACCATAAATCCTTTGCAGCTCATGAATCCATTAACCAAAGGTAGCTTTTGATCTTCAAAATCTATAAATATTATTCAAGCAAGATGATAAGAAAGAATGTAAACAAGAGAAAAATATCCCAGTATCACAACTTTCATGAATATCTAATGGCATAAATGCCTACAAAACATGCCCTCAGGGTTACAATTGAGCAACTCAACTGCTCCTCTAGCTCTCTCCTCTCTTGGATCATGAATCCAACCCTTCTCCCAGAGCTCCCTCCTTCATTAAATAGAAAATAACATCAAAATATCCTTAGGAGGTCGAATCTCATCTCTTTCATTGGATTCTAGGCCTTGGAGATAGGTGGCAACAATCAAAGAGACAAAAATCCAACAAACTGCTAATGTTTTAGGAAATTGTTGGAAGTCATTAATAGATTGTTTCCAACTCACTGCATGAGGTCTTTAGTGGAACTAAAACTTAGGTGCAGGTGTCCCTTACCATCTAACTAATCTCTTAGAAGTCGTTTGAACCCTCCTTGACAGGTGGCAACCTCCCAACAAGGCAAATATCCAACGAACTATGCAAAACATAGAGTTTGCAGCACATTTCACACCGCACTGGTCTTTTAATTGTTTCTCTCAAATGCCAAACTGGGTTAGGCTGATTTTTTTTCAGCAAGTCAACAACATCATGTTATTCCTCCACAAAAAATTCCAGAGGAACTCAGATGGGCATTCAAAATTTATGAGCAAAAAAATCCTTTGTTGTGTGCTAATTTTGTTAAAAACGGTCAAAAATACCATTTCATAGCGTTGGCGCTACGAAATTTCCTATAGCAACCTGTTTCACTTTTTCCAATGTTTTATCATTTAAATTGTTTTTTTTTTTCTTCTTTTTAATGTTTTTTTAAATGTCACATGTCAACTTCATAATAATTAACAAATTCATTTTTTTTACTTTCAATTACTCTATATCTTTCTCTCTATATACAAAGTTGATATAGAATTATTTTAGTTAAGATGGATATTCAAATATTTTATTTATGGTCGACATTGATTTTTTTTTTTTGTTATTAATATTTTTTTAAATGCCACTTGTCAAGTCCATGTTGAGTACAGAAATAATTACACATCTCCCTCATATTGGGTTGTAGAAAGTGCCTTTCGACGCAATGATCTAGAGTTAGCAACAATTGTACGTGCATTAAAAATGTGGAGACATTACCTTATGGGGAGAAGATTTGAGCTAAGGACGGACCATTGTGGTTTGAAACATTTGTTTGGACAACCAACACTAAATGCCAAACAAACTAGATGGCTCAAATTTCTAAGCGAACGTGACTTTAAGATTAAGCACATCAAAGGCAAAGAGAATAAAGTGGCTAATGCACTCAACATGAAAGAACATAAGATGCATATTGCAGCCATTAGCATGTACAAGACTGATATGAAAGATAAAATTATTGCAGCAACAAATTCAAATCAACATTACTTAAAAATAAAAGAAGCATTACAACAAGGTAATTTTCAGCAGAAATTTAATTATTATGACTTGAAAGAAGATGGAATTCTCATGTACAAAGGCAAAGTATATGTGTCAAATTCCAATGAGCTGAAAAATGCAATCCTGAGGGAAATGCACAATGTGCCATATGCTGGGCACTCAGGATATTAAAAGACAATTGCAATTGTAAAAAGCCAATACTTTTGGCTGGGAATGGAGGAAGAAGTTGCTAATGGAAGTGGGAAGTAGTTACAATTGATTTTATTACAAAGTTGCCCAGAATAGTGAAGAAACATGATTCCATCATGGTGGTGGTGGATAAATTAACTAAGACAACACATTTCATTCATGTGACTACACACAAGGCAACAAATATTGCAAAAATATATATGAAAGAAGTTGTCAGGCTACATGGAGTGCCTAAGGAAATAATTTCAGACAGAGATCCAAAATTCACTTCCAATTTTTGGAAAGGTTTTTTCAAAGACTTTCAGACAAATATAGATCTTAGTACAACATATCACCCAGAGTCAAATGGGCAAACAAAGAGGACTAACAAAATCATTGAGGACATGCTTAGAATGTACATGATGGACCAACCATCAAAGTGGGAAACTTATATTAATTTGGTTGTATTTTCTTACAATAATGGGTATCGGACCTCATTAAAAATGAGTCCATTTGAAGCATTGTATGGCAGGAAGTGTAACACACCAATAAGTTGGGATAATCCAGCAGTCAGAGTTGTTGTTGGAATGGATTTGTTAAAGGAAATGGAAGAGCATATGACAAAGATTAAGCATAATTTAAAGGTTTCCTAGGATAGGTAGAAAATTTATGTAGACAAGAATAGAGTGTTTAGATAGTTTAGAGTGGGAAAACATGTGTTTTTAAAAGTGAAATCGAAGAGAAGTTCGTTGAGATTAGGAAGTTGCCCAAAGTTGGCAATAAGATATTGTGGACCTTTTGAAACCTTAGAAAAGATAGGATCAGTTGCATACATGCTAGAATTTTTTGCATCCATGAGAGTGCATATTGTATTTACATGTGTCATTATTAAAGAAATGTGTGCCTAACCCTAACAATATAATTGATTGGAATGTGATCCAGGTGGAGCACGAAGGAGATTTCCTGGTGGAACTAGTACACATCCTAGACCAAAAAGTCAAAATACTGAGGAACAAAGCCATAGGGTTGGTAAAGGTTCAATGGACCTATTAAGTTCCTGAAGATGCTACATGGGAGCATGAAGAAAACATGCAAGAAGAATACCCACAATTTTTTGTCACTTTTGAAGAAAACATAATGCAAGACTCCATTTTGAGCAGTTAGAGTTCCAAAAACACATCTTAGAGTTCTAGCCAACATGTGTTAGGGGCCCTAATAAAATAATGGAACATTCATTGGATTAGCCTTCATAAACAAATGGTGCATTCCTTAGGTTATCCCTAATAAATGAATGGTGCATTCCTTGAGTCCGCGAGGTGAGAAGAACATGAGATTTTGGTTGGAACTACTGTTGGAGTTGTAAACTTGTAGAATTTTATTTCTTTGAGCATTATGATGTAAATTTGTATATATTTATATATATTTGTATATCGACATAGTGTGCACCGAGGACGACACATAATTGTAGGGGAGGGGGAATGTAATGTCCCCACTATAATCCCCAATTTAATTAATGCTTAATGTAGATATATTGTGTGGCTACAACCAAAGTGATGTATATGTGAATGTAATTATGAATGTTAATAATAAAATGTGATGCCAACTTATAAGGGATTGGCAGAGATGGGGGCTGAATTAATCCACAAGAGAGGGGAGGGTCTAGGAGAATGTCTAAGAGAGGGGTCCAAGGGGGAATTACCTGTGTCTATTAATTTCAACCACATTCCTAAATTTTATTATCATTATGTATTAAACTATATTTTATGAATGAGTGTTCGCAAAGCCAATCATTGAATGCACGTAAGATGGTGGGTGTGAGAAATCACATCCCATAGTTACTGGGAGAATGGGGGCTGAGTGCAATCAGCTTGGGGAAGTGTGTGAATCAAGTAAGCAAGCCAAAGGAGAGGAAATGTGTATGGATAGTTTTAGATATTCAATTTTTTTGGCATGAACAACAAGCAAAGAGCAAGAAAGAGATATTGGAGCTCGAATAACCATGGAGGGTTAATTTTGGAGCATGTTGGAGCGTATTTGGAGTAGAAGATTGAAGAGCCGGATTGCCAGTCTTGAAGAGTGAAATCATGTGTGAGTTGCACTACAACATCAAGTATTTATTGTTGTTGTTGTTGGTAGTTTTCCTGGTAGTGAGTCCCCTTGAGTTCCCAAGAGAGAGATTCATGGTTATATGTGCCAAAGAGACCCTGATAAACGAATGGAATGCCCGAGGGACTGAGATAAATGAAGGGGTACATTCCTTGGGTTGAGCAAGTTGAGACGAAGAGAGTTGGTTTAAAAATCGAGATAGTTGTAGAAGAGTATCAGTGGGTTGTGGGGTTTTTGAGATGCGAGTGGACAATGCGAGACCACCCTTTTTTGTGGATTGCTAGCCCCATCTTGGGGTGACTTGTTGTTAATATTTGGAAAATCAAGTCCATGGTTAGGAGGAATGTTCGTCCCAAGTAGTTGGTTGCATAACTGAATTAAAAGATAAGTGTTTTATCTTGTTGTTGTGTTATATTATGTGTTTAATTGTTGTGTTGTTTACTCTTAGTATGAGAACAATTTTAAATGTTGTTGTGATCAATTATTAGCTACATTCATGTTTGTTTTATAATGTTGTAGATGCATCAAATTAATGGTATGAGATAGTAGCTAAATTTGGTTGTAATTTGTAACTGGGAGCTACAAGAATTTTAGTTAGCATAATATTTTTGGTTTTTATGCGTATTCTGCACGTAATGGTCCTTAGCTAGGTTGGGGGATGTTACACTAATGGTTGAAAATGTAGCAATGACCATGTTAGGTGATGAATCTAGGTTAAGATACATAACAATAAGCTAGAGAATCATAGTTAAATGAAGATGCAAATGCAAAGGTCCTAAACTAACACCAAGCATTGAGAGAGAAAGAGAGAGAGAGAGTTTTAAACTAAAGATTCATTATCTGCAATAGAGAGACCAGTGTCGTCTTCGATCCTTGGGGAAATGAAGTTAATGCAACAACCTTCTATGGAGGCCAGGAGCATGAAAATATATGAAAATCAAACCCTGGGACTATACCATCATAGGCCTAGGAAGGAAACCCTATATTTTATGCAATAATAAACCCTAGGTGTCGTCCCACTCTTCTAAGGCTCTAGCAAGAAAGTAAAATGGAAGGAGGTTAAAAACTAGGATTTATACAATCAGAAACCCTGGATTCCAACCAATAAGAGAAATTTTTAGGGGGATATACAATCATAATCCCTAGCTTGACCTTATATGCTTCAACAAATTATGATGGACAAGCAAAGGAAGGGGATAAACAATCTTAATCCTTCTTTAGGGTTTCTAACAAAATCATTCAAAGATACAAAATAGCATGCAATTATTAGCCATATAATAGAGCATACACCAAATATACCATGTGTAAATGTGAACCTGCACAAAATAGATCTAGCCAGAAAATACCACACACATTTGTAGAGAGAAATTGAGAAAGAAGAAGCAAGAGAGAAAGAATGGAAGAATTCTCATTAACCGTAATGAATAATGAATAATTTACAAATGATATACTCTATATAACTCGACCAATTCTCACTGGAGGTGAAGCCAATGCACCATAATCTGGACACACACTAACAGTTACGGGAGTGAATTTCCACCTAGTCTAGTCTCTCAGGCAGTTACGGGAGTGAACTACCACCTAGCTGAGTTAACTAGTCTACCGGTCTTCAATTAACTGACTGAAACAGAGTGAAGTGAGGAGGAGATTAGGGAATCATGGGTAATGCACCAATCTGGTGATGATATCAAAGCTAATACGCATTAGCTGGTGATGATCTCATTGTTGCATGGTGACAAAACCAATGCAACATCTAGACTCCACTCAACTAGTCAAACTGAAGTGAAAACTGAAGAGAATATTCTCCCTAGAGGAATATTCTTCCTAAAATATAACAGACTAGATAATGACTAATAAACAAGGAAAAACCTTACGAAAAATAAATCCTAGGTGTGTGTGAAGTAACTCCAACAACCCCCTTGAACATCACTATGGTGAAAATAAAGAATGGGTCCCGGCAACGAGGCCATGTTAGGTACCCAAATACAAAAGATACACTGAAATAAAGTGAGGAAAGACAGAAAACCTCATGGGAAAGACCTGTTAAGTTTCTTGATTAAGTTGTTATTATTAATCTCGGGTTCAATAGTAATTACTATAGCTATAACAACAACATAATAAGGATCTCACTGAAAGAAACAAGATCACAGAGTACACAAGCATTTATCCTGGGAAACCCTCAAGGGGAAGAAAACCCAGCAACTTCCTTAATATAGTTAGTCAATACAATGCCAAGACAATAAACCAAACACTAGAGAATATCCTCTCCCAAGCAATGTGCCTCTCTCTCTTCCTTCTTTCGACAACTGGTAACTACAACTTCCTTCAATACTTGCGCACTAGATGAGTGAGTTGAGTGAGTGAACAAATGAGGTGTTGGCTTCCTTTATTTATACAAACTGGAAAGCATTGAAAGGAGGTGTCTCTTCACTGGTAGGGACGGCTTGTCTTTTTGGGTGGTTAGAACCACTTTAATTTGCCTGGGGTTCAACTTCTTGATTTGCATATTACAATTAGGGTTTGACCAATCCTCAAAAGGGGATTTGGTCAATTATAATGCCTGACATGATCAATCCACAAAAGGGGATTGATCTAATGATTAATAAATAGAATACTCTTTGCAGTTACAATATTTCAACACTCCCCCTTAACAAGAAGGGTATTCTACAACATCATCAGGAGAGAGAGAGAGAGGGCAACAACATCAACAACGTCTAGAACATTGATTGGCATATCTATAAATCATCTTAAGTTTTTATCATCATCAATATCATCATTCACTCCCTCTTAACAGGAAGTATATTCTTTATCTTTTGACAAGTCACTGGATGTCATCATCAATTGAACAATATCATATGGGAAATATCATCAACTAGATAATCATCATCAACTGGGTAACAACATACACTGGATAACATCAACAATTGGCCAACATCATCAAGTGGGTAACAACATCAACTGGATAACATCATCAACTAGGTAACAACATCCACTGGATAACAACATCAACTGGGCAGCGTCATCAACTGGGTAACAACATCAACTGGATAACAGGATGCATCAATATAATCCACTTGGTCATCTGGCATCACGATCACTGACTGGTTCTCCATGAATACATATTAAAGAAGTTTTGTTCTCTTTACCTTCACTCAAAAGATACTATTTCTTTCTTTCGTCTTCACACAAAAGATACGCTTTCTTATCTTCACACAAAAGATATCTTATCTTCACACAGAAGATATCTTATCTTCACACAGAAGATGTCTTATCTTCACACAAAATATATTCTATGAGTTTTTCCATTCTTTTTATGTTCTCCCTTCTCTTGTAGTCATCTATCTCACCCATCCACTCAAGAGGACTACTACCATAGCTTCACTCATAGTCATCCTACATGAACTAGAGAAGCTAAGATTCTAGTATGGGAAAGACTAGACTCCTTTTCCATGATCCACGCACAATCACGACACAAACCTCAAGAGCCAACTAACCATTCCACATGGTCAAGGTTTGTGTTCTAGGCTACTCAATCCTTGGCTAGAGGAGAGTATTTGCCCGCTGCCCCTTGGAGAAACATCCACACTCCTCTCTACAATGGTCACACCCCTCTCTACGAGGGTATTCTAGCATGTCCCTAGAGTATCCAAAACTCAACACTTGGACAGAGGCCAACCTTCGCAAATTTCTCATTCCCCTTCTCTACAAAGGTCTCTTCTCTTTTCCTTATCTATGAAGGTCTACCTGTGGGATTGCTCATTCCTTCTCTAGGAAGGTCTCTTCCTTCTCTATGAAGGTTTCTTCCTTCTCTACGAAGGTCTCTTCTGTAATATCCTGGGTGCCTTCTTGAGTTCGAACATTTCTTTCTTTCTAACTTCATACTGGATCAACTTGCTCCCTCTGCATCTATAAGAACGGTACTGGAGAAACCTACAGTTACCTGCATCTCATCAACTATATCTGAGTATCCATGTTTCTCTTCATCTTGAGCATTTATGTTTTGCATCTTTAGGAGCCTCCTGCTCCTATATAAACACTGGATACTGTTTGATTCTTACTGACTGTCACCATATCATAAGTCCTTCTCATGTTGTCTAACTTCTGCAAGTCAAGGCATAAGTTTTTTCTTCCGAGACCTGTAAACTTACTTACAGTGTGCTTTCTGAGATATGTCACTTAGCCAATCAGTCAGTAACAATAAGCAGTAATCAAATAAAACTATATCATGATTTATATATGAGTAGTACACATCTTTTCTTAAGCAAAACTTTTTCAACTATGTACACATCTGAAACCCTAATCATGAATAAGACTTTTGAACTCTTTTTCACTATAGCTATGAAATTACCATATTTTCCTTTACTATTATAGCTAAACACGTACCTTTGTCACTCTCATGAGTGGTCATACCTGAAACAAATATTTTATCTCTTTCTTTATCCTCTTCTTTGATAAATTTGCATAGACACTGAAATAAAACAAGGTTAATTAACATTCTCACAAAAATCTAACTTGTAATGAAAAAGTATTAAAGTAAACAAGATACTAAAAATAAACATGAATACTTATCTTTTGTTTTTGTGTTGGGAGACTCCACGGACTCCACCATTTGCTATATTTCTTCAGATCAACTATCTTCAACTTAAAGTACATATTTCTCAATTTCTACTAAAGCTTTCTTTGAGGGAGGAGATTCCTCTTCCTCTACCACATGTGCTTGATGCTTTATTTTCCCTTTTCCTTGAGGACAATCATAGGAAAAGTGTCCCAACTTTTGACAGTTGTAGCATCTGATCTTTGAAACATCTTTCTTCTTATTTGGAACTCTTACGAAGTTAGATTCTTTATTGTTCTTCTTGAAGGAACTTCTTACGTTCTTTTGAATTGTAAGAGCTTTCTCTTCGTCAACAATTAATCTCTTATGTTGGTCTGTAAGTCTAGATTCTTCATGTGTGCAATCTGCCCATAACTTATCAAACTTGGGTAACTTGCTTCTTACACACACTCCTTGTGCAAAAGGAATCCAAAATGTTGGAAACCCATTTAGGGTTGTGGTTACAAGCTATTTGTCACTAATGACATCTCCAATAGCTACAAGTTGATCTCTAATCTGAGAAACTCTCATAAGATAGGATGAGATAGATTCTGAGTTTTCCATCTTCATATTACGAAGTTGATTTCTTAAAGCAAGATTCCAGCTAATGTCTTTGCTTTCATACAACCTGTTGAGTGCTTCATACATTTGCCTTGTTGTCTGTAGTTCGGATATATGAGGGATCAAGTGATCCTTTACTAAATCTGACACTATTCTCTTTGCTTTCTTTTCATTCTTCTTGTGCTTGGTCTTTTGCTCTTCTTCCTCTGGTTCTGGTACACCCACTGTAACATGTTCTAGGAGATCATTCTCGTCTAGAATCATCTGCAACCTATGCTTCCAAGATCTGAAGTTTCCATATCCTTCCATCGTGTCTTCTACCCTCATACCGGTAGTCATTCTTTCTTGCAGTAGAAACCTTAGCCCTTCGGGTTATAGAAAAATCAATTTTTTTGGATCTGAAAACTGAACTCACCAAAAGATGCGTTGGACTGAGGCGAGTATGCCGGTATAGTTAGTTTCTAAAAATTCCAATTTCTGACCCTTGAAACTGGACCTGCGAAATTATGGACTGTAGCTTTCTAGTTCTGGCTCTAGTTTTCTAGTACCAAGTCAAACTAGGGTTTGACTTTTCGAGAGTTCTGCCCACTGAAAATCTTTGATTCTTGTGCCAAAAGATGCGCCTAGGAAGGGTGCAATTCCCAATGTGGTTTGCAGCAAAAAATTCCAAATATTCAAGAAACCCTCATTTTTGAATCCCGACAAAACTGAAGACTGAATTCGCGACAATGCTCTTTCAGGCCTGCTCTGATACCATGTTAAGTTTCTTGCTTAAGCTTTTATTATTAATCTCAGGTTCAATAGTAATTATTACAGTTATAACAACAACATAATAAGGATCTTACTGAAAGAAACAAGATCACAGAGTACACAAGCATTTATCCTGGGAAACCCTCAAGGGGAAGAAAACCCAACAAAACTTCCTTAATATAGATGGCCAATACAATGCCAAGACAATAAACCAAACACTAGAGAATATCCTCTCCCAAGCAATGCGCCTCTCTCTCTTCCTTCTTCCGGCAACTGGTAACTACAACTTCCTTCAATACTTGCGCACTAGATGAGTGAGTTGAGTGAGTGAACAAATGAGGCGTTGGCTTCCTTTATTTATACAAACTAGCAAGCTTTGAAAGGAGGTGTCTCTTCATTGGCAGGGCCGACTTATCTTTCTGGGTGGTTAGAACCACTTTAATTTGCCTAGGGGCTGACTTCTTAATTTGCATATTACAATTAAGGTTTGACCAATCTGCAAAAGGGGATTTGGTCAATTACAATGCCCGACATGATCAATCCACAAAA
>ML791397.1:220529-281509 GCA_009831015.1 Picea engelmannii
AATCAACATACTAATTTAAATAAATTAAAATTATTTAGATTTTTTTTATTTTTTAACAAAAACCGGTAGATTTTACTCATTAAAAAGGCATGGTCGAAACCACTTGGTACAAAAAGAGAGTCTTGGTCCATGACAAAATTCCAGCTCAGCTAGAGCTTCAAACCACCATAATTCTATCCTTCTATTATTACCTAACCATACTCTAACACTACTTCTATGTTCAGCTGTATAAATTCAGTAATAAATACCGTTAATACAAACTATTAAACAAAACATTCTCAAGGAGTTACATCAAGATTCATCTCATTGTCGTTTCCATGCTTATTGTTGTCCATTCTGCGCTAGTCACAGTCTGTCGAATATGCCACAGGAACATTTAAGTATGAAATTGGAGCCTCTTTCAATGTTGCTTCATCACCCATACTTCTACCTGGAAGAGAATTTCCCTGATCCACATCCCGCTGAGCCAACTGGAACTGTGGTGCTTCAATTTGACTTCTTAAAACATCTACCTCATCCTGCAGTTGTCCTATCAAGACCTTATGTTGAATCAAGGTATCCACAACAAACATAACGATTGAACTAACAGATAAAACCCGAATATTTAGCCTATGTCTTTCCTCAAATTCTTTCTCAACCATGTCCTCGACCTGCTGAAATTCATTGTCCCTAGAATCCATAATGACCCAATTGCTCGAAAGAACAAGTAAATATGCATGAAGATGACTATGAAATAAGATTACAGTCCTCCCTACTTCGACTACAGAGAAATCCCAAAGGAAGCCTTTGCTAGCTAGAGGGAGCGCACTAGACGAATTGCTTCCCCACAATTAATAAGAGAAGAAACAACAAGAGTGTAGAATTTAAGCTCTAGATGAAAGACCGTGCAGCCAACAAAGGACTCCACAAGACAACTTCTGAAAAACAAATTTGAAACCAAAGCAGAGCACTCAAGATAATCCACCCAACCATCCACCAAGAGATCATAAAAAATAGCTCCCCCGGAGACTTCCACCTGGCCATAAATTAACGGAAGATCGTTCCTAAGGTGAGAAATTTGAGTGTTGTGTACCTGAATTGCCTTAAGCGGATAATTTCCCACAAGAAAGTCACTCGAAACCTTAAGGAGGCTGACGACACTACCTAGATTTATCGACCACCATTGTACTTTCCTTTCATCGCCTTTACCTACAATAAAGTCTTTGCATCCCACATGGAGAGGATCCATCGAACTAGTAATAAATGAGTACCCAGCTCATACCCCCTTCCCTGAGCTATGCTTCCACCCATGATCCAGAGCGATTATCCCACTTTGCAACATAATAACTTGTCTTGTCTTTAAACGCATGACAAGACAATGTCTTGCCTCGTGCATATGACATCCACTCGGAGAAAAGAAACTCGCTACGTGGTCTAATGAGACCCCAACTTGAAGCCAATTCACATCGTCACAGGGGAGTAACCAAATTCTCAATGCCATCTACTTCCATAAAACGAGGAGCTTTTCCTGTGGCTCTATTGGCCATTACCTCTGCTTCTGAGTTATCATGGCAGTAAACATGAAAAAATTAGATGTTGGGATTCAACAAGGAGAGTGTGATATGATCAACCAACACCTTTAAGCTTATATCCTTTAGAGATGAACCAGAAACAAGGTATCTAATGGTATTTTTGGAATTCCCTACGATGTTCAAATTGGAAATTTGTCCATGCTTTGCCAGTTGAATCTCCTGAAATACAACATAGGCTTCAAACTTATTGTTAGTGGTAATATTTGTATTCCAATAAAAGTACAATTATTGATTTCCTCTGGGGCCATAAAGCACCCCCATCCCTTGCACCTGCCTCCCCTGGATTTCCTTTTGAAGCACCGTCAAAACACAATGTGAAAGATGATTGAGAAGAAAGCCAAAAAAATCCAGAGATGAAGAATGAAGTTGCCAACAAGATCTCTAAGGGATTTTGGCTTGTGAAATTATAGAAATGTTTAGATGAGACATCCAAGATTCTTCTCCTCCTTCCAAAGATGAGAGCTCCTTCTACTTGATTCTTTTGGAATTAAAGAATTCAGCCAATTTCCCCAAGGAGTGTGTTTCCATTGAGCTAGGAGTTGAGCACTTATTTTTGAAAATAACTCTTTTTTCTGGCTAGCCAAATTTGCCAACACACATATTTGGAAGAGGCCTTCCACACTCTTTGAAATATTGCTTTTCCCTGGAAGGATCCTTGATAATAGTTCACCCACTTTCCCAACAAAGTTTTATATTCAAATGGCCAAGTTATCTTGGAAAGCAATTAATGATATACAGAGTGCCAAACTTGCCTGGAAAATTCACAGTCGAGAAATAAATATTGGGTTGTTTCCAAGTTTTTCTCACATAAAGCATAATGAAATGGCCCTTGGAAACCTCTTTTAATCAAGTTTTCTCTCATAAGGGTCTTCCTATGTGCAAGAATCCAACAAAATATATTTATTTTTGGGAGGCTATCATTGTTCCAGATATTCCTCCACCATGAATATTTTGTTGGACGAGTGTTTTGCTGAAGCAGTTCCCTGTATATTTCCTTTACTAAATATCCCTTTGCTCCCCAACCTCTACCATCTTGCACCTGTAAATGAACCAGGACTACTCCTTTGAGAGCTAAAAAAATATCTTGAACTTGGTGGCTAAGGCGATGAGGGAGATTTCCCAAATTCCAACCCTAGCAAGCACCATTGGAATTCCATACTGAAATATCATATAATGTGTGCTTTTGATGATCCAACATCCATTGCTTGGGAGGTTCCAAAGAAGAATCCTGGTAGAGAAGACAAGAACCAAGAATCTCATCATTCCAAACATTAATTAGTTTCCCATTCCCTAGAACCCATTAAAGAGATTATTGTAAAAGAGGAAGAGAATCCCTAAGCAACTTCTAGATGGGAGATCCAAACTGCCTGCTTGGGGGGGGGGGTGGTCATCAAGACATCTTCTTCTTTCTCCCGAGATTTTTTTCACCAAATGTTTTTTTTTTGTGTTGGATTTGCCTCCTTACCGTAAGAATTTATGAATAACCTGAGCTAAGGAATTTTTTATTCCCATATGAGCTAAAAGGGATGAAAATTGATAAATAGGTAGTGAAGACAATATTGATTTGATAAACACCAATCAGTCTGCAGGGTTCAGCCAAAGAGAGCCCCATACATCAAATTTTTTTGCGATTTTATGCAAAGTGACATGCCAGGATTCCCCTGGAAGTGATTTCAAGCAGATAGGCATTCCCATATATTTAAATGTTTTCCAATCATCAAAGAATGGGAATTGCAGAAGGTCTGTTATACCCATAAGAGTATGTGCTTTTACATTCCAAGCATATATCTTACTCTTGTTCTTGTTAATTTCTCCTCTTGAAATTTGAGTGAACTGGTCCAACACCACTTTAAATCTCTTGGCAATAATTTTGGAGGCACCTCCCATCAGCAAGGTATCATCTACAAACTAAGAGTGGTTGATTTTTAACACCTCTTGCTATGCGTAGTCCTATGTTTGTTCCTGAGCATCTCTCCCATTTTGGTCGTCTATTAAGAGCTTCACCCAAAATAACATAAAGCAAGGGGAGAGAGGACAACCCTACCTTATCCCCCTAGAGGCTTTAAAAAATGGAGCCAGCCTTCCATTTACCAAGGGATCAATCCAGGGGTTACTAATACAAGCTCCTATCCAAGAAATAAAAGACTGGTTGAAGCCAAATTGCTTTAAGACTACCTTTAGAAAGTTATGCTTTACTCTATCAAATGCATTTTCCATATCTATCTTTATCACCATACCTATTTCCCCTCGGCTGAAGCTATATTGAATGGATTCTTGGACCAGAATGATATTGTCCCATATCTGTCTATTTGAAACGAAACACCATTGATTCGAAAGGATCAAAGAACTTAGAAAAGGCTTCAGCCTATTGGCAATTATCTTGGCCATAATTTTATAAGAAACATTACAAAGAGAGATTAGATGAAATCTATCAAAGGAAGAAGAAGTTTTTTTTTTCTTTTGGAAGCAAAGCCAAGAAGGAAGAGTTTGTGGGCCCCCCCTAGCCAGGAAGATTTATGCACATATTGAATCATCCTAATGAAATCAAACTTAATAATGGATCAACATATTTTATAGAAGTGAATTGTGAAACCATTCGGCCCAATAGCTTTATCTAGGTTAAATTGATTGATAGCAGATGTAATTTCCTCTTCCAAGACTGGGTTTTCAATTTCAGATTGTCGTCCTCTGAGATTTTCAAAGGAATATGAGAAAAAAATTGCTCACATAACTCCTCATCCATTTCTCCTTCTTTTGTGTATAACTTACTATAATGCATGGAGGCCAACTTTTTAATCTCCTCAAAATCTGAGACCAATTCTCTAGAATGTGTTTTAATTTCCCCAACCTTGTTATGCCATTGCCTAGCTTTGGACTGCTTATGAAAGAAGGTTGTATTTTTATCCCCTGCTTGAAGCCACAAGCTTCTCAACTTTAGTCTCCACACGATCTCTTCATCCTTTAAGGCCTTGATATAATTTTCACAAGCATTTGTTCTTGCCTTAATAGTTATGTTTGCACATCCTTGCTCTTTATCATGTCTTGTATTTCTTCCAACTTTCTTTGCTTCTCGAGAACATCCAAATGTTGAGGGTGAAAGGTTTTCTTGGCCCAGAGTTTTATCGCTGATTTAGTTAATTTGAGTTTATGTTCCTAGATATGGATAGAGGAACCATATATCCATTGACTCCATGTACGAGAGACAAGAGGGAAGAAGTCTCGCTTCTCCATCCATAGGGGATTAATTCTGAAGGAATATGCTCCAAATTTTCTTGCTTTTCGAAGCAAAGAGAGATAGGACAATGGTCTAAACCAGCCTAAGGTGTTATGAATGAAGAAAAGGATTCAGGGAGGGACTGAAAGGAGCTACTAATGATAAAACGATCCAACCTCGCCATAATGTGACATGAACTAGCTCTCCTATTATTCCAAATATACTTTCCTTTGAATGGAGGAACATCAATCAGGTTCAGAGCTGAGATTAGATCCTCCATCTTTTCCCGATATGGGTCTCTAACAATGGAACCCCCTCTTTTTTCCCTTAGATGCATTGTAGTGTTGAAATATCCAGTGATTATACAATTTTGGGTGAATCAGAAACCTTCCAGACTCAAAAGAGAATCCCAACATTTTATTTTTTCCCAATAATTATTTGGCATATACACATTAACAATATGAAAGGACATACCTGAAGCTAGACGAGCCAACTTGATCAACATCCAATGTGTTTCCTTAAAACTGTCTTCCAACTGAAAAATTTCAGAGTTTCAAAGGGTGCAAATTCCCCCTAATGCCCCTCTTGCAATTATTGCCATTCCATTACTTTTTTTCCAAATTTGTTTCATTCCTTGGAGAGCTTCTTGCTCTCTCAATTTTGTCTCTTGGACCAGAAGGATTTGAGGATTTTCTGAATGAACTAACTTTCCCATTGCTTCTTTTTTACCCTTGCTGCCTAATCCTCTGCAATTCCAGGAGACTAATTTCATTATTTACCAGAGGATCTAGTTGCCCCCCCCTTTAGAGGTCTAAGAATGAGACACTCTCTTTGAAGGAGGGACTCAGGGTTTCCCTTGTTTTCTAACTTTTTTGAATATCCCTTCCAAACTGGTTTGGATACCTAACTCCTTATCCCAATATGCTTCAATTTCTCTTCTATTTCGATTGGATCTCCTTCTAACTTTCTTTGTTGTGGTGGTTTGTGAGACTTTTAATTCAGATTCTTCGCTTGAATCTTCCTGGTTTCTTTCCTCAAGAATTTTCAGAATCCCTGAAATGGGATAAGAAGGGATTTTGCTAGGAGTCAGATCTCCATTTGAGGGGTTGGAAATCACTTCATAGTTCCCCAACTTTTCTGGTAGCTCAAATTCTAACTTGCTATCTCCTTTATTTTCTTATCTCGACTCTCTTGATCCCATAGTATTTTGCTCCATGTTTTCTAGTGCAACATACTTATTTTTGCTTCATTTCCCCCCATGATTCCCTCCTGATGAAGATCTAGGGTTAGGAGGGGATGGAGGAGACATATTGCCCCCTAGATTTGTTTAGGTTGTTGAGCCACGACCTTCCCAACAACCTTCTTCCTTTTTGGTCGTTGACATTGCTCCAGGGTCCTTTCGTCTGATGGATCTGATTTATTGTGCGAGCAGTTCTTTGCAAAATGACCTTACTCATGACAAGCTTTACATTTTAATGACAACTGCTCATAATCCACCTTTTGAATATAGGACCAATTGTCAAGGGTTGGTTGAATGGCTTCAAGCAACCCTTTTTCCATATCTACTTCAACACAAAGTCTTGCACACACTTGTAGACCGTCTTGTGGTTCGACTTGATCAATATACTTACCCAACGCATTTCCTATGTTGTGCAGGGTTTCATCATTCCAACAGTGTAGGGGAGGAAAGGAAGGAGAACCCAAACTGCAACCGCAAAAGGGATATCATTCTTTGGACTGAAATCAAGAATCCATTTATTCAAATACACACCCCTTGAACCCATAAAATAAGGTCCACCTCGAAAGATAAGATCTCGGTCTGCTTTATTTTCAAATAAAAAGACATAAAAACCCTTACCACATAAAGTTGAAGACTTACGACCTTGAATCTTTTTCCTCCAGTTCAGATCCATTCATTGGTTCATAGCTCGAGGAGAAGGCCAAAGACCAATGAACTGCCCAATAAGCCAATTTTTATCCAGGCGTAGAGCGAAGGGACAAGAGGAAGAGGAGTGCACCGGGACCTTCAAAATTTCATCTAGTTTTTTGACAAAACGAGAGGGTGTAGGCTTCACAAACTTGGAATAAGATGTGACTAAGGCTTGCAAGAATATACGGTGACGAAGGGGACAACGAGGGGGATCCTCCCCTCGAACCTGAGGCCATGCCTCAATCACTTGCAAGAAATGTCCAAGAATAGCGAAGAACTCGACTACGGAGTGATAATTCTCCTATATATTTGCAAAAAACAATTAGAAATTATTATTCTATTAACTTTGCTAGAAATATTCTTAATGTTTTTTTAGTCAAGAGGTTAAAGTACAACTTGAGTTGGAATTGTTGTTTTAGTAGACGAAGTCGATTGCGTTGTGTTGTTGTTTTATATAGCTCTATCAATTCTTCCAAGCATTAACCTTGTTGCAACATTAATGCACTGACTTATGCACACGAAAATTGAACAATTGATTATTTTTTACCCTTGCTATGTAGATCTCAAAGAAAAAAGACTATGCACACATTCAATGGTAGTATTGTATTCATTACATAATTTGAGAATCTTAATACATCATCATCAATTTACTACATGATCTGAGAATGTTCACACATCATACATCTATTAAGGATTAGAGTACTACACATAGAAATTGAATCTACATGTTTTTTTTCCCATTATACTATTAGATTAAATTTAAATCTTAATAATCTAGACTAAATAAATTGCATTTGCACATTACATGACCGAGATCAAAATTGAATATAGATTACAATTGCATGCTTTATTATATGACTCGGAGCAAATTTGAGATTGAGCGAAGTTATTTACAATTTACTTATAAATTTCAATAGAAAAAGCTAGCTAATGAAGTGGCTCAATGGTAGGGAAACCAATGGATGTTGGGTTCAAAGTCTGATTAACAATGCTACAACTTTTCTCCATGAAGTTCAAAGTGTTACAACCTTATTTGCCACCCTAGGGACACATGGAGGACCCATTGATATTTTCTTATTGATACACACTCTTCTTCCTTGGATTTCACTAATTTTGAGAGAGGTCATGCTCTGACCTACTAGCATAGTGCGATCGTTCATAGGCTACATAACTAATAGCACGCGACCATTCGTTGGTTGAACCACTAACAACCCGCGACTACCCCTGTAACCTTATAGTTTTGATGAGTTACAAGGAGATCATTGCTAGGCGAGTTGTTTCTCTCGTGATATGATCTTGGGAACTCTCAATACACTTGAGGTTTATTGAGTTCTAGAAATCTAGAAGCATCCCATGGCCTCCTCCCTAAATCTATATAAAGAAGGCATTCCAAGGGCAAGGGGAGGAAGAATATACCATAGTTTTATGTTGTTTAAATTTTAGAGGAGTGCTTCTATAAGAATTGGTCTTCGTATTAGGTCAACCTTGCTTGTGTGAGGGCTAAGGAGGGGCTGGAGCAAGGGCCAAGGAAGACTTTGTTATCACTATAACAATTTTTATATGGAATCCAAGTTTCGGGACTTAGCGAGAGGCTAAATTGATGTAGAGGCGTGATAAACTGGAGGGCATAGCCATATCTATCGGAAGGAGGCTAAGTCTAGCGGAAGTACGGAGTTGATGGGACCCGACGGGCCACAGATCACAAGCGTCATAGATCAACAGTCGGGGATCATTTCGGGCTGAGAACTAGCACAGAGGTTAATTCTAGAAAGCGGGCTGAAAATAAAACCGTGGTTTCGTCTCGGAGGTACGTGGCTGCCTCAGACGCATTTCGGGGGGAAAAGCGGGTGAACTCAAAACCACTCCATCACACCCCGAAATCACATGTTAAGTGTCATTAAATGTGTCAAATCCAAGGATCACATGTGGAGAGGAAACTTGACAGCCAGTATAATCATCTCGAGACACTTGTCGAGGTACCATTCGTTCGCGAAATGCCAAGTAAGCGACGCCAAATAACCCATTTAAGACTCATCATTGGAAATCGATGGCCGAACGTGAGGGATTGTTATCCCTGTAAGGACTTTCGTCTGTAGCCCATGATTAAGTACTCGATCGACGGTTACTCAAAAACACAGGTAAAATTACTTTATTTTGGGTAATTGATGTTTTATTCTAGAGCGGGATACCTGCAAATCGAATCACTCGTCCAATTCATGAACATTTGAAGGAAATAGGCTCGTGTTCCCTGGAAAAGCAGAAGGAGCCGAGGAGAAAGATCCAATGGTTTTCAGCAAACTAGGAAATTCAAATAATATGACAAGGATATCAAGTAAAAGGAGAGAACGACATGTTGCGCAACTCTTGACAACAAAACTTTGCACAAAATCTGCAAATGAACCAGGATCAGGCGAAGAGATCAGGTTGAATCCTATTATGAAAGATTTGATCATTAATGGATATGCAGATGGACACCACACACAAGTTGACGAGAGTAAAAGGAAAAAGCGACGGAAAGAAGAAGTTAAAGCTGGAATAGTTAAAGGTACTTAAGAAGACCAACCTAGTTGGTTTGACACGTTAAAGGAAGAGATTGAAAAGATAAAATGAAAAGTTCATGACGGGCTAAATCGAGTTCATTTTAGGGAATCTTGTAATTTTGTAGACAAGTGGCATTCAGGGTAAGGATCTCAAACATTTCAGTTTTTTGTTTGTAACACTCCCTAGAAAGTAGGAGTTCTGTTTTGGTACGTTACTCCCTCTGTAACTGATACCCATTTTTGGAATTATGGAGAAGATGATCCGTTTTTGGGTCTCATATGTAATTTATCTGTATATACTGTTAAAAAGATAAATGAATGGTTCGACTAGCTGGAGAAGGGCCTATCCCTGCAGCAGGGAAACTTTGTGATTTCTTATGAATTTTAATACAAGCAGAGAAGGTTTTCTTGGATAGCTGAGATTCATCATGGTGTTAGTGTTTAATATGTTTTCCTGTATTTCATATTCATGAATGTGTTTTTGCTGCTAGTAATAATCTTTAAGTAAAAAAAGGAATTCATCTTGTTGGTGCTTCTTCCTATATTGATTATACTTGTAATATGTTTATTGGTTTCTGGTTCAGAATTCATCCATTACTGGTGCTCTGTTTTCAGTAACCAACCTTTATGTTCCTTCTTCTAGAAGCTATACCAAGAGATTCATCCTCTGTTAGATGCCTCTTGTCATAGTGGTCTTTCCTCTTTTTTCCACTGCCATCTCATATTGCTTACTTGGGTGAACAGAGTGCCTATTTTGCCTTTTTCCCTCAGGAATACATAGCTTGCAAATTTTCATATGATTTCAGAATTTGACCCCATTGCCCAATGGCCCTGTTCTCTTGTTGGTCCTACCAATCCCTTTAAAAAACTTGTCCTACTGCAGAATCTGACCTCTGTGTGTCCATTGTCAAATCCTTTTGAGTATTTTCAGTATTTACATGTTTGAGAGAGCCCTCTCTGGTTGGAAGGGTCAAAATCCAACCTAAAGTTAGTTGAAACAATTACCTTTGTCGTTTGTTTATCAATCAAACAAATTTACGAAGTGCTAACAGACTTCAGTCATGACTTAAGTTTTTTTGTTTTTGTTTTTGTTCTTGTGATTGGTGGAATCAGAAACTCGTGGTTCTCGTACTTGCGTGACACGGGGTCGATTCTCGTCTACTACCTCTATAACCTCCAAGTGCGTCCACACAACCCGCAAGCATGGGGCACGAGTAAATCGAGGTGAGAATCGAACATGAGACCTCCTTTTTTACACTTCCTTCCATTTACACGACACTTGCCAATCGGTCTACACCCCTACGGGCTAGTCATGACTTAAGTTGATTTTCATGGTTGATGTACATTTTTTCCATTTATGAGTATAGATCTAGATGGTTTTTCCCTTCAATGTTGTTGTATTTAGTCATAGATGACATATTTGTTCTTTCCTTGCGTAGATCAAATTAGATCTAGGTTGGATTTGAGTTTTCTAATGCTCGAAGAGGTTTGAGGATTGGCATGTGTTGTCTCCTTGTGTGCAAGAAGCAGTATGTAGGAGCTAGAGCTAGAGCTAGATCTCTAGATCTACATCAGTTAGGATACATAAGGACAACTAGAAAACAAAAGGTATGCCATTCTATCTTCTTGCTCAAATAAGAATAAATCTGACAAGATACAGGGAAAGTCTTGTAGTGGTCTCAGATCACGGGCAGATCCGAGGGAGTGCTCACCTATCTGTAGGGGAGAATTCTCTGCAACACAAAGGGACACAATTTTCTAGGAGACCTACTTCATTAACCACATGTTGTAGGAAAGTTTCAAAGTCCATCTCTTGGAAAGTGAGGATATTCGATTGCTTGGTAATAGTGATAATAAATTAGCTTCGATTAAGGAGAACATTTTTTTTAAACTAACGACAACGTTTTCACATGTTCATATAATTTTTCAAACCGGAAAAATTATAAATTGACTAAACTAATTATTAATTGTAATTTTTTTCTCTACCATCAACTAATATATTGACTAAACTAAACTAATTGTTGTGTGAGAGAAGAAAGAAAGGAAACTTGCGATAAAACTGAGAAACAATAAGAACGTTCCAGAGAGCGTTGTGGTAGTGTGACTGTTGGCTATGTATTGTGAAGCCACACACTAGAGTATCGTGTTCATATAATTTGTTCAAACCATCCACTAATATATTGATTAGATTATTTGTAAATAATTCTCTACCATCAACTGATATATTGACTAAACTAAACTAATTGTTGAGTGAGACAAGAAATAAAGGAAACTTACGATAAAACTGAGAAACAAGAAGAATGTGCTAGAGAGTGTTGGAGTAGTGTGACTATTGGCTATGTATTGTGAAGCCACACATTGGAGTAGTGTGATTGTTGGCAATTTATTATGAAGCCACACATTCATGTTTGCATTTTACCCTGCTATCCCTACACATACTGTTTTAGCTGCCATTCCTGCACATACTTGGCTTAGCCACTTCCTTGTAGAGATGATGACATCCATCCATTCCACATGTTTTCAATTACAACGAAGCCAACATCTATTGCAACATTGCAGGTTGTAGTAGATATTCACAATGGGTGACTATTGGGTAGAGGATGCTTTTCATATTTCGATTCCTTTTTTATGTTCAGGTGTAAGAAACATCTCACAATAAGAAATAGAATCACTAAAAATTACTTAAAATAACCATCTACGAAAAGCTATATGTGTACACATATTTTGTATGGTAATGGTAAATTTTCAAGTTTGAATGCATCATAAGGTTGCGTACCCTTGTTCTTCTACCTTTATTACTCTCCATTGTTGGTTATGAGTGCCCTTCTCTCCCAACAAACCAGATGGCTCAAACCAAAGCGAGATAGGGCATTAGGTCGCTAGGTTTGGTAGAATTGGAAGCTCTACCAAATAAAGCTTGACCCATACTGTTGTTTTCTAAATATTTGTAGACCCTAATGACAACTTCTTTACTATTGTCAAACTTTCCATTTTATGTATGCATGCTATCAATAATGGAGTTGATATACATTTTTTCAGGCTATCTAGACTGAAATTATAATATAAGGTCAAATTCAATGTATCGTGTGCACTATTGATTCTTTTGCATCTACACTAGGTTTTGTCATAATCAAAAGAGAATTAAATGAGAATTTGTGGCTGTAGGTTGTCCCTTTTCTAGCTGTGACCTCCGTTTCACCGATGGGTAGTGGTGAGATACCTAGAGGGGCATCCATCCATCTCCATGGTTGCTCTTCTTTTGGATATCATGTCAAAAGGTGGGTTCAACTACAATTGTTGCTACTTCAATATATATGGTGGTGCTCTTGCCTTTGTTGCTTGCTCTGTTGTTGTTGGTGTTCCCTTTGAAATTCAATCAACTGCTGACTGCAATTGAGTTAAGGATATGGGCTAAAGTCTTTCCAACAAAACCGAAGAAGTTGCGTCGTTGTTAGAAATAAGGTTTGTGAAGGACAAGAGTGATTAAATAGTGGCTACTGGTATGTCCTTCATTGATTGATAAACACCATCCTAGATTTGGAGAAGGACTTACTTGTGGAATCTCTCAAAGGCATTATGGACTAGCCAATGAATAACTATGGTGGTATGGCGGTGAATAGTCTAGGTGGATTTGGAGAAGGGTTTGCTTATAGAACCTCTCAGAGGCGTTACAGACCAACAAGGTCATGAGTATTGTTGAGGTCGTCTTTCGAAGATGGTGAAACAAATAGAAAAAAGACGTCGAAGCAAGTAAACAACAATGTGAAGTAGATAGGTGGTGAAGTAAATAGACAATAGTCAAGTAGATAGGCAGTGCCATGAACGCGATGATTGTAGAATTATTTAATGATTGCATATTTATTTAAAGCCTTACCGACTTGTTTTGAAAACTCCAATGCCCGTCCAACAATGATGCTTCAAATCCTAGAACCAATAAAATTGTAAACAAAAAAAATTCCATAACATATTTAATGGAAAAAATTACAAAACCATTCAAAAAAATAAGATATAAAGAGATATATGAAAAGTCAACAATAAACTAATATGCATTCCACAATGAAATGCTATAGTCATGGCATTCAACAAAAAATTTCCATAACCTACAAAACCTTATGAGGCCATTTTCAACAAGTGCTGCATGGCAGCGTAGTCCCTACCATGCAAGAAAATTCGAAGCTAGTTGGAGGGGTTAAAACCCAAGCTTTCCTTTCCATTTATGATTGAATGCGCTTCACCAATATACAAAAATCTATAAACTACGGGTTTTCAACTTTCTCATTTGAAGTAGGCTGACGACGATATTGAGATTCCTAAGCAGCACTGCATTCGCCTGGTATGCTTAGGATTGAGTCGTTGGTTTTGTAGCTTTGGGGATGGCCGCAACTTTGACGTTCTCATACTTTGATCTTGGCGGACAAACTCAATTTTAAGCTACAAAGATCTATATCTCTCTACTTACACATTGCAACGATGCAAAAGCTTTGGAATCGGCTAGGGCGAGCTGGGTCTTGTGCTAGTTGAGCAATCATCCTGACCATCGTACCTATTAATGAAAACTAGTAGTAACCAATGCATGAGTAGCTGTTGTCAGATCAAACCAATGCATGAGTAGCTACCAACAAAGAACTAATTCACTGACAAAGCACTGGCGAATGGTTTTAATTCACTTACCCAAGAATTAACATTTATTATTGGCATTTACTCTTGGCATCGAATGATCGAGTAGCGACATTGTATCCACAACTAGATGTCTTCCTTGGCCAAGTGGCTAGCCATTTCTAACATATGTTACATGTTTGTATCCCTCAATCTCGTATTCCTCAATCTCTCCACCAGGTGGGTTAACCGTGCATGTAGGTATTACATTTTCCCCGTGAGCAGATGCAAACTTATGTATCACATTTTCTCTGTTTAGTTCCCGTGCATAGTGAAGGTGAGGGGAAGGTGGATCCAGTCAAGTCATCACCGGTATGCATTTTGGGGTAAGGGAACCTTTCTGCGTTGCTCGATCGAACGGCTCCCATCGGGGTAAGTTTCTATCTTTTCAATTCATGGCTTCTGCAGTGGTTGACACAGAACTGGCTACGATCGAATGGCTCCCAACGGGGTAAGTTTCTATCTTTTCAGTTCATGGCTTCTGCAGTGGTTGACACGGAACTGGCTACGTTCGCTCGAATATCTGGTAGGGGAAGAAGTATCATAGACGATTTTTTGCTGCCATACAGGCTTAAAGGTTTGCTACGCATTTTACATCTCATTTTGCATCTTTTCGAACGAATCTATCAAATGCTGGTTTTGTTTAGATAATATGGGTTGTCCTGCCAAGATGAAAAGTTTATCTAGTTTTCACTTATGACGGCATGGGGAAGTCCTAGCTATGGCAAAAATAACTTCCACCTTAGCGTGAGCAATGAGAACTGGCAAGGGAACCCCCCTCTGACAATGTGGATGTGGATGATACACTGGCTATTGGATGGGGACCGGCTAGCTATGAGACCGTTCTAGTTGTTGGGCTGGATCCCCTCGCGAGCTGGCTGTCGAGCTGATAAGCTCTCTCCTCCATAGGTGCCTGCTGATGAGCTGTCTCCTCTGTAAGTGCCTTTACGTGAGCTTAAGGGAACCAACTGGTGCAGGTTCATATCCAAATATAGATGAGGATTCTGTTGGTAGAGTGAAAGCTGCAGTATAGATAGGAGCATGGACGACATACCTTCCAGTTCACTAGCTTGTTTCATATTCTTTAGTTGCATAGCCGGTGTCAACAAAGTCCATTCAATGTTGTATCCCAATGTGGATTTAGTTTACTAAATAACCATTTTTCCGAGTTTTGATCCATTCGAGCATAGTCAGTTCCATATCCCGTGGTAGGCACCTTTCTGAGCATTTCAAATGGTTGCTTTTATGAGCGTAATTAGAGATGAGTGCTATGGAATCATTGATGCTGGGATCTATCTTCAACCCTGCATAATTTCCATATTTGAAATCCAAGTGATTGATAGTGCACAACTAATACGTATTAACCCTTTGCTAGCTATGTTTGCCCCATCTGTCCAAACAAGTTGTTTTCTTCTATCTGTTACACATACCTCGTATTAATGCTTGCTACATTAGCGTAAGAGCCAGAGATGGTGTTCTCCGAAGGCCGGGCCCGGTCTCGATAGCATAAAACTGAGATCTATCCCCATAGCTTAAATTCTCCCATGCCCCCGACAATATCCTACTTAGCAGAGCCATCTTTGATGGGTTCCCTTCTTCGACCTGTTGAAAGGGAGACTGAACTGATGGTTCAAGCATATACCTAATCTAATGAGGTTAAGTGTTTCAAGCGTGATAATAGTGAAAGCCCGAACGCAGTCTTTCAATCCTTTCCCAATACCAATATACGAAGTAGAGGCATCATTTTCAGTTTATCCACCTTTAACAATTGTAGCAGCACCAAGTTCCCTAATTTCAGAGGCGTGGGAGAGAAGCTCCTTCCATGGAAGCTGTATCTTGTTTGGATCCGCTTGGATATGAGTGTTAGGTAGCTCCTAGCAGTCTTAGTGGCAGAGTATTTAGGCGCAGTAAGGAGTTTATCCCGTAGTGAAGGTAAAGAAGGATCCCAAATTGCATGAGCAATGGGTCTTACATGTAAGGGATCACGTACCCATGCTCATACTACTACAATTGTTGGATTGAAATAAACAACATCAACAATGTCTACTACAATCGCTGGATTGAAATAAACAACATCAACGACGTCTTCTAATGTACCTTAGAGTAGTAAAGGAACCAACACCGAAGAAGTAAGGGTTGAAGCGCTTGTGGCAGGAAGGAGCTTATGTAACATGGGGTCCTGTGTGTTTGGGTGTTTGGGGGCCTATGTGTGCATGCATGGAGAAGGAAGAGCATGTGGTGGATATCATGCACAAGGAAGAGCAAGAGATGGACACGCTGGCCATATTTATCAGACATTGAAATTTGGGTGCAGTAGGAGCAGGCGGTCGATACGATGGCCGTGAAATTTGACGTGGTAGTGAAATTTGGGTGCAGTAGGAGCAGGCGGTCGAGACGGTGGCCTTGAAATTTGGGTGCAGTAGAAGCATTAATGCTAAGTGTTAATGCACTGAACATTAAACTTACGTTATGAAACAATGAAGAGAATGAAAAAATTACATATTACAAATTATCCTCAAAAGTTGAGATAGGAAATGAAACAAATATATTGGGAGGAGGGAAGCCTCCAATAAAACTTTAATTCTTACAACCAATAAAATTACACATAAATAATTTTTTACAATTTATTTAATTAAAAAATTACCAACCATGATAGAAACTTATGAATCTAAGCGATGTATTAAAAATCAAACCTAAACTAATAGCCATTCAACGCATAATCGAAGCTAGAGTCTCGCCTTCGGCAGGCACTAATAATTTTCACACATACATGGTTGACTTTGATCCTTGCACACGTGTAGGTCGAAATATTGCATGACCTTAAGAGTCGGTAGAAGTTACCATTCTTTCCCGAGTTTGTTAAATATCTAGCCAGATCCGAAGAAGTCCCCCTTACTGTGCCCTAAATTGCCCTCTTCCCCTCCTCCCTTCTTCCATCGCACAATCCACCTGGGTATCCTTATCTCAAGGTTCTTCACCGTCTTCCATCAGCTTCGCTTCAATTAACTGGACCTGTTAGGCTTATTCTTTCTCGACTCTAATAAATTCGGTATTTTTTTTCTCTGGTACAAGCCATCTCTTGAAATCATCTTGATTTTGGTATCTATGTTGGTTTATCTGGGATTATTGCAGGTGGGCGATCCGGCTCTGGAATCACTGTAAAGATGCTGCGAGCAGTGGGACGGAGATTGCCCGCCATTTCTGGGCTGACGAGGAATACAACTTCTCCGTCATCATCGCTGGCGTTGGTGAGCTCTGATGCACTCAAGGACGATACTGTTATTTCCTCTGCTAATCTCCCTCAGGGTTTACAGCTGTTGAATCCATCGTGGAAATCTCACTTTCTCTTCCGCGGTTAGTACATCATACACCCTTTAAAAATATTAATCTTTGCATATCTGTATGTGTCAGATTAGATTGATTTCAGCTGGTTTCTCAAGGGAGGTCACCTTGGTTTAGGGTAAGTTAAATAAATAACTCCGTGCAGGTCAGTTGATTTAGGGTAAATTTAGATAAAGCGCAGTGTGCCAGGGTATTTGTGTCTGGTCGGATTTATAATAAACTACTGGGCGTTGTTGCCCATTTTGGATAAATATATCAATCTGTGGAAACTGACCTTTGATGTAGATAACACTACCCGACTATTCCATGATCTACTCATAGGGCGTAAGCACTGATCAAATCTCTCAACCCTAGTGTGGATTTAGTACCCCAAGCCGACAGTGCAGGTTTTTTATACGTTTTCCCGATGTGTGCAACATTAGTTTGCCTTTTCCATTGAAAGGAAAGTATTTGGGGGTTTTGGATACGGATGCCCTAACCAGTTTGGCATGGAAACCCAATCACCTTTTGTTGAAATCTCAACAATGTTTTCGAGGGTAATCCAGGCAAGCAAGGGGTAGGTGGCATAATTTGTGGGAACGGATCTCGCTGTTTTACATTTTAGGGACAGGGATACCAACACACAATGAGGCCGCGATATATCTCCACTTCAAGGGTTGAATATACTTATTTTTCTGGATTTTAAACTTTGTGATATTAAAAACGAAGGGGGCCTATAGCGCCTAAGGACAACAGTTTTTTTCCTTATTTTTGAGGATGAAGACATTTAGGTAGCTGGTTTCAAGATTAAAATTTTTCATATATTGAGGAAATTGGATACCTTGGATTATTCAAGCAAATGGTGGAGCAGTAACTGAAAAAATAAAATTTGAAATAAATTGCGAAACATATGGGATATTCCGAGGAAAAAGAGTGCGAGGCCAATTGTGGCTCCTCTCTTGGCATTCCTTGATAGCTCTATTGGCAAGATGTCTAGGATAATCAGATTTGTGAGATTGAGTAGATAGAAAGGGGTATATGTAGGAGGCTCCCCGCACATTGTGCATGGTGCGTCACCCCAATAATCAAACCACTGGCATGCCCATTGTTTCCATCTTGACTTTCTTCAATTGCATTGAAATATGCAAGTATCGACTAGCATATATTAGTGCTCTGTAATACCAAGTAAATCAATTGATAGCCTTGATAGTTTAAATAGACATTCATTTTGTTTTTTTTTGAATTAACGGGCTTTTGTTAGGTTTTCAACCATCCACATTCAAAAGGCCAACCTTTCTACTACGTCTTCTAATGCATAGATGTTAGCTAGTCCTACAATCTAGCTATCCAATAAAAACATCCAAATCCACTGTTGAGTTGGGTGAGTACCAAAACCGATCATAATTGAATATAGGGTAGGCGATATGAGAGTTGCCACCCCACCCCCACCTTCTTTGTGATCATAAACAAAAACATAAGCATTTGGTCAAATAAATATTCACGGTTGTCATAAGTGAAACAAAAAATTTAACCTCCTATAAATATGGATCATCAATACTAGAAATTGAATTTTGTGTTTGAGCAACCATGGATTTTTTTAGGGGTTTGTAAATCCCTTTGACATTCCATGGCATTGCCTTCATTGGGCTTCTGCGATAGTGTGGGAGTCCATATCTTCTAATCCTCCTAGACCATTCAACACTTAAAATGCATTTTGCAGCTTGGGAATCAAAATCCAATCATCACGAGTACAATGCTTCGGGTGCTTAGGTCGATCTTTGGCCTCCAAACTTGGTCATGAGTGCAATAATGGTGTTGGGGATCGTGCCCTTTGCCCCCAAACCCCATAGAGGGTGTAGTGTATGATGACCCGTGAACACCCTTCCTTGTGGTTGAGGCTACAAATTATTTGGAGCCAACTCGAGAACCCCTTGAGGTTTGGCCACAGATTCCTTTGGAGTAGGGTAAACCTTATTGTTTTGAGAAGATTTTCTTACAACTTGAACCCAACCATAATTGTTTGCATCAGGCAAGGTCTTTTGGGTTTTGGCCTGTTGAGCAATATTGTTTGAAGGTGACATGGAGTTGGGCTTGACCATAAGGGGACAATCCTTGATTTTGTGATTAGGGTTTTACACCAAAAGCATGTATGCAAAATATTTATGTATCTCAGAGTTTGACATAACACTCTACCCCAAACCTAGATGTACACGAACTCCTTCAAATCCTTGGATAACTTAACCCTAAGACAAACTTTATTTTGTGGGCTAGTGTTGAAGACCCTGGGTGGCTCATGACACCCATGATATATGAATCTCTCATTTGACGTGATATAAAAGCTCCATAAAATTTCCAAAATTGTATGGCTTATCTTGGGAATTCAACCCAAGAATGGTCACAAAGTTGAGCATTTTGGTCTTATGGAGAAACTTTCGCCACAAAGGGTCTATGACACAAGGGTCTTGTGATAGATCCAAGGGCCATGAGAAACTATGAGATTCTTCTTTAAAAGGTAATAAAAAACCTTTGTTATGTTATTGGTCTTTGTACAGTGCCATTCATGTAGCTCCCAAACTTTCTTAACTCAATCCTTTATGAAAAACTCGGGTGAAATTCGACCAATAAAATATCCAATTAGTGTGTAATTTGAGATTGTCACAAACACTCGCATATTTGTCCAAAGCAATGTCCACATGAGATTCATCGAGAGGGATATTGTTACCTTGTGGTAGATTTTTGATACAAATTTCCCCGATGCTTTCTTTGGATACCAAGAGTTGAAATTATAGAGTTCAATAAACTCAACCTTAAGTTGAGGAGCAACCATATTTAGGTTTTCTCCTACTTTTTGGCAAGTGGGAAAGTCCACCTATGACCACATCATGAAAGCAAAACTACTAGACAAGGACAATGATGGTTATGATGGGCCATTAATAGTTTCAGACATAGACTATGTCATCAGGTTTGATGAATTTCAACCATTAAATTCAAAATTCACTAAATTCTAAGGGACGATAAACAAATTCATTTAAATTTCTCAATTAAATTCCACTGAAAAAGAAAGAATCTTATTTCCATTAAATTCACACTTAAATATGCCCTGAAATTCATTCTTTTTAGGTGAATTTATTGAAAGTAGTTTATCTCTAAAAATTAAGTGATTGTGTTTCGGTTTACGACTTACCTTACAAGGACTAGAGGACCAAGGCTACAAGGATTGAGGTGTGGTTTCTTCTTAACTGCATTGTATGCCTTAGAATGTGCTGTGTGTCTGCAAATGCCTTGGCCCCTCCCATGAATGGATGACCTTGTCCCCCCTCTCTCTAGTATGTGCCACAATCTTGAAAAATATATAAAAATTATATATTGAAAGGATAGAATGATTGGTGACCATTTGCAAATTGAGTAACTTTAGTTGATTCAAAATTCGCTAAATTCTAAGGGATGGCGAACAAATTCATTTAAATTCCACTGAAAAAAAAAGAATCTCATTTCCATTAAATTCACACTTAAATATGCCTTTAAGTTCATTCTTTTTAGGTGAATTTATTGAAAGTAGTTTATCTTTAAAAATTAAGTGATTGTGTTCCGGTTTACGACTTACATTACAAGGACTAGAGGACCAAGGCTATAGTAATTGAGGTGTGGTTTCTTCTTAACTGCATTGTATGCCTTTGAATGTGTTGTGTGTCTGCATATGCCTTGGCTCCTCCCATGAATGGATGACCTTGTCCCCTCTCTCTAGTATGTGCCGCAATCTTGAAAAATATATAAAAATTATATATTGAAAGGATAGAATGTTTGGGTGACCATTTGCAAATTGAGTAACTTTAGTTGATTGTCTTTTGGTTTGTAATCAACCACTTTGATCAAACAACTAGGCATCCTTGATAATGATTAGCTAAAAGCAAAGGAGATGTGTTATGTATGGTGAAAATAGACCACACATGAGCGCATCAATGATAAGAAATGGGTGGTGCAAACAAGTTGAGCCTCGCAATGAGTAGAAGAGATAGCTTGCGAAGAGAAACAATTGAGAGACAACATTGGCCATGATGATGATAATTAATTTCTAGGGTGTAATGGAGAGACTTTAGCTTGGATGTACAATTAGTTAGCTGGAAAATGTATTGCCAAATTTGATCTGCAAATGGGAGCATAATCGAGATGATAATTGAGTAAATGAGACAAAGAAGGGTGGCTATGGACCTTGAAATCCAAAACTTGAGGTTATAAGCATGTTTAAGAGGGTGGCCAAGAGTGTTAGAAGTTAGGAATTTAACCATGGTAGTGGTGAAGGCCATTTGACATCCAAAACATGTGGGT
Source organism: Picea engelmannii (assembly GCA_009831015.1). Taxonomy (NCBI): domain Eukaryota; kingdom Viridiplantae; phylum Streptophyta; class Pinopsida; order Pinales; family Pinaceae; genus Picea; species Picea engelmannii. The sequence goes on from ML791397.1 coordinate 242,088, forward strand.
GTAAACATGTTTAAGAGGGTGGGCCAAGTGGGCTATGCAATAGGAGTTTAACCATGCCATGTTTCCAATCATTTCATTACATAATAGCGAGGTCTTCAAGAAATAAAGTTATGGTCAGGTTGGAAGATATGGCTTTAGCAAGCCAATCAACTTGATCTTTGTTTGTTCTCCTTATCTGGATAAATTTGTTGTCTTTGAGAGTAGTAAGAGCTAGGTTGATTCATTTAATATGATTAGCTATTTCGCATGAGGGATTTTGATTTTTGTTGTTGCGAAACTTGATGAGTAATTTAGAATCCCCTTCATATATTATTGTTTTGAGTCCGTACTTCAATTATTTTTTGGAACCTTTTTATCAAAGTTGGTAGTTTTGCCTAGCTATTTGTTCTAGATCCAACGAATTCATATTAGATTCCAATGGTGCATCCCTTATGGTTTTGGAGGCCTCACTGACTCATACTAGCCTCAAATTTCTTTTGGAGGCTCCATCAGAATTATATTTGATCCATCCTCTGAGGGGAGGGTTGTGTCTTCGTTGGCAAGTATTATTATCGTCTTATTTATGTCCTTTAATGGTGGGAACATCCAAAGTTTATAGTATTATAGTATCCTTTTGGGCATTGAAATATTACTTGTTAAGATTGAAAATGATGAACATGGCTACAAAATTTTGGGTTAATAGAGTTTTTAGTAGCAACACGCTCAATAAATATATTTGGAATTTAAGTTGGAAAAAACTTGGAAGAAGTTCGATGATAAGGATCCATTTGGGAGATTTGACAAGAGAAGCAACACGAATTGGTTGAATTTGATACTAATTGGTGTCTCAAGTAAGATGTTAAAGGGTAAAAAAATGGAGACAATAATATAAAAGATTTCCATTAAGAATAATGGAGAATTTGATTTGGGTCTCAAGTCATGGATGTTAAGGGTTAAAGATGGAGGCAAGAATATACAAGATTTCCTCAAGGCTATGGTAAGCTGTGATGAAGCATTGATGTTGTGAGGAAAATTGTGATTGATAAGGATCCATTTGGGAGATTTGGCAAGAGAAGAAACAAGCATTGGTTGAACTTGATACACTGAAGAATAATGGAGAATTTGATTGGTGTCTCAATTTGTGGATGTTAAGGGTCAAAGATGGAGACAAGAATATGAAAGATTTCCATTAAGAATAATGGAGAATTTGATTGAAGTCTCAAGTCATGGATGTTAAGGGTCAAAGATGGATGCAGGAATATAAAAGAATTCCACAAGTCTATAGTACTCTATGTTTAAGCATTGATACTGTTTAACTTTAGATTTTATCTGTTCATTGGTTTCTCTTACTTTCATGAAATGTTATGTGTGTCATTCTTACTGAAAGAGCTTAAGCAACATTTTAAAATTTATAAAGAAAGCTCCTAGTCTAGTTTGTTTCTAGTATACTTTTTCCTTGTGATTTTTGGTCAACAATGGATGTAGCAAGGTAGAATCTTAGGATTCCTACATCTATGATTGTTGCTTTGTATCATTGATTTTGAAATCTAGGAACCCAACATTAGGATTAGATTTTGTCCCATCTCTTAGTGTATCATAATATATAAAAGTGGCTAAACAACAATGTTGAATAGGTTAATGAAAGTGATGCATAATATCACAGGATTAAAGTGTATTTATCGCATGAAAATAATTAGTACCTAAGTTGCACGAAACTTGGAAATGGGAGCCCCTAAAAATGTGACTCCCCAAAAAGTGTATCCCAATGAAATGTTGTATATATAAATTTTAATTAACACATTATCTTGCAAGAAAATAAGATTGATGGGTAATTGTGTAGGTAGGTTTAGAAGTGAATTAGAGGTTAATTTGTCTTCATTTTCCATATATTAGGGGTTTTTAGACTTTCTATGGGTCTCAACCCCTCAATGGCAGGTGTGTTGGCCCAAAGAACTTAAAAGACACGCCAAAACGTGGGGATTTCACACTGAAACACTATCAATCATATTGTATGGTGTTTTCGTATCGCAAAATGTCATATGGTATGACCCAAGTTGTTTTTGAGGCGTTTTGTACTCGTTTAGGCGTGTTTTAGGTATTGATACATGGGTGGATCAAGTGTTTTTGCAACTTAGGCTAGGACATCGGATGATTATTCTATAGGAGGTTACGCTTTCATTAAAATGCGCAAACAACAATGCCTTTGTTTTGAAAATGTACATGGAAAGGGCTTATACTAAGACGAGCAAGTAATCTATTTTGCAATTATTGAAGAGTGTCATTCTTGTTGAGATCTGGGTGCCTTGGAAAGTGGTCCCCTTGTGGTTATGGGTCTCTAACCACAAGGGGGAAATATTTGACCCATTATGCCTTATACTTCATCTCTAATTTCACTTTGACAGTTTCCTAAGTCAAAAGGGTGAAATTTGTCACTTGAGTGAAAAGTGACTATTAATTCACTTTGTGGGTGAATTGAGGGACATAAAGTGAACTATGGAAACTTAACCCAAAGTGGGTTTTGAGTTTAGATTCTTTTTGAGAGATCTCAACCATTAATTCACTTTGTGGGTGAATTGAGGGACATAAAGTGACCTATGGAAACTTAACCCAAAGTGGGTTTTGAGTTTAGATTCTTTTTGAGAGATCTCACCATTGATTAGGGATGGCTTGGGATGATCCTAGCCATCCACTTTTTAGGTTTCCTTATGATTCCTTAAGAAGGGCGCATAGGGCATTTGGAGGCTCATTCACTTGTATGTTTACCAAGAGAGTTTGGAGAAGGGCAAGAAGATGGGAATGGAAGCATTGAGAGAGGGAAGCTTGGGCGCCTCCATCCATGGAGGGCTCATGGAGGCTTAGGTCCTCATTATTTGTTGGTGTTGGTTATTGCTTGGAGGAGGGTGCACTTGTGGAGGAGGGCACACCACTAGCAGGTCCTAGAAGGACTTGTGTTATCTCAGATCTGTTTGGCTCATGTTGGAGGAGACACACAACAAATTGTTTGTGTGGAAGGGATTCTTCATTGGGTCAAGGAGGAAGGAGTGCGCATGCATCACTTCAGTGGATAGAGCAACAAGGGAAGAGGGCACATTAAGCTTGGGTGCATTTCTCTTCTTGGAATTCCAAAGCATCTCGTGATGAGTTGCTATTGTATCAGGTTCCATTGTATTAGCTTACTTGTTGTATTCACTACTTAAGATCATCATTATATATACTTTCATTCCAAACTGGTTTTCCCCGGGGGGTTTTATCCAGGGTCATGTTGACCAAAAATACTTATGTTCATTTCATGCATACTTAGAGTATAGATCAGCTTGTTAGAGTTGTAAAGATCAAGAGGAGTGTTATTTGTTTTGAGTCTATTGCATGTGCTAACATTGGGGTATGAAAACACTTGCAAGGGCACCTCAAAAGAGCACTTAACCATAAAAATTATGAGCAGAAAGTTACTTGACTGTTTGCTGTCTTAAAACAGCAGCAAAGGACAGTCTTGAAGATTGAAACTTAGAGCCAAATTTCAGGTCAAGGACAGACCTGTTATGGCAGCCTCATGGTTCCTTGAATTTCTACATGGTATCAGAGCCCTTGGTGGCAAGGACTTGCTGATTTTTGGGAGCATACAGTTGGCAGTTTCGGGACAACTTGTTTGCAGATTTTTGGACAGCTTGTTGACAGAATTAGTGGACAGCTTGTGGGCAGAATTAGTGGACAACTTGTGGGCAGATTTGTTGGATAACCTGCAGGACTGTTTTGGACTTGTGTTTTCAGCCTCTTTTCACACCTATTTGGATAGGAGTGAGGATGTATTGGACAACCTCTTTTCACACCTGTGTTGTCAGGAGTGAGGTTGTAGTTTGACTGCCTCTTTTCACACCTGTGTTGACAGGAGTGAGGTAGTACTTTTGTGCAGTGTTAGCATTAGTGTGAGCTTTAGTGGACAACCATGTTGGTGTCCCAGATGCGGGCAGAGGATAGGGTAGTTGGAGCTAGCAACTGGTCCCCTTGAAAGACCAAGATCATATTCGTCTTGGTGGATCTTGAACTATGGGATATAGTTCAAGCTCTCATGGTGATTCCTCCTGCACTTGCTCCATCACCTTTGTTGGATGTAGATTTTAGGAAGAAAAACACCAAGGCAAAGAGGACTATTTGTGATGCTGTGAGAGACCACATCATACCCCATTTGACTGGGAAAGACTATGCCTTTGAGATATGGGCCTCATTGTGCAAGCTTTACCAGAGTCCCAACCAGAACTAGAAGATGGTTCTGTAGGACAAGCTCAGGGGCATTCAAATGCTGGATTCCGAGTTGGTTACATCATACCTTGGCAGATTTACACAGATTCGAGACGAGTTGGCCGCAGTCGGGGAGATTGTGGATCCTGACTTCTTGGTGAGGACAACTTTGAACAACTTTACCAAACCTTGGGGTTCATTTGTACAAAGCATTGTAGCCAATCAGGTCATGCCTACCTGGGAGAGACTTTGGGACGACTTCGTGCAGGAGGAGCTGAGATGCAGCTCAGGATCTTCAGGACAACAGTGTACTTCAGAGGGTGATGAGGACCTTGCTCTGTGGACTAAGGGCAAGAAGAAGACTGATAGAGGTGCTAGACAGGGTCCCAAGGTAGGGGCCAAACCACAACAGAGTGGCGGTGGGCAAGAGAGAGACATGAGCACAGTGAGATGCCTTGCTTGTGGAGAGATGGGTCACTATGCAGGACAATGTCCCAAGAAGAAGAAGAAGAAGAAGCAACAAGATGGTACTGCAATGATAATAGAGGAGGAGGAGTTCGATGCTTAGTTTGCGAGAGAGTGTGCATTCGTCAGTTGTTGTTCGTCAGTATATACACCATCCAGTGGCAGGTGGGGAGACAAAGTTGAGGAGGACCTATTGACTCAAAGTATTGATTCAGAGGGAGCTCAGACTCAGTTTTCAAGGACACCGTCTTTAGGGGTGATTGGTCCACCCGGGACAACTTTAGTTTCAGAGTTGCCGAGACAGAGGGTTGGTGCAGGGGCTTCAAAGCATCAAAGATTGATGAGGAGGAGGAGCAGGGCACTACAGAGGCTTGAGCCTCACTTGACGATGGAGATGAGCAAATCAGGTTCAGGTTCCACTTCAGGTGGAATTCACTTGGTGAGAGGCCACGTTGAGGATCTTGGTGAGATGCCAAGAGGAGAGACTTTTGGTGAGATGCCAAGAGGTGTGACTCTTGGTGAGATTCCAAGAGTAGTGACCATTGGTGAGATGCCATGAGGTAGAAATCCTTGGTGGGAGACCAAGGTTGAGATCTTTGGTGTGATGCCAAGATCTAGTTGATCGTGGATAGGTGGAGATGCACTTCCATCTATAAATCAAGCAGGTTGAGCAAATTTGTGTAATAGACCACTTGTGATTATCAGGGTACAACCATACTCATCAAGTATTTGCCAGCAGGCAACCATGTCCACTGCAGGGATGAGATTGGGGTGAATGACACTTTCCTCGATAAGAGGGAGTGTGGAGATTTGGGTACCTTGGAAAGTGGTCTCCTTGTTGTTGTGGGTCTCTAACCACAAGGGGGAAATATTTGACCCATTGTGCCTTGTACTTTATGTTTAATTTCACTTTGACATTTTTCTAAGTCAAAAGGGTGAAATTTGTCATTTGAGTGAAAAGTGATTATTAATTCACTTTGTGGGTGAATTGAGGGACATAAAGTGAACTATGGAAACTTAACCCAAAGTGGGTTTTGAGTTGAGATTCTTTTTGAGAGATCTCAACCATTGATTAGGGATGGCTTGGGATGATCATAGCCATCCACTTTTTAGGTTTCCTTATGATTCCTTAAGAAGGGCGCATAGGGCATTTGGAGGCTCATTCACTTGTATGTTCACCAAGAGAGTTTGGAGAAGGGCACGAAGATGGGAATGGAAGCATTGAGAGAGGGAAGCTTGGGCGCCTCCATCTATGGAGAGCTCATGGAGGCTTAGGTCCTCATTATTTGTTGGTGTTGGTTATTGCTTGGAGGAGGGTGCACTTGTGGCAGAGGGCGTACCACTAGCAGGTACTAGAAGGACTTGTGTTATCTCATATCTGTTTGGCTCATGTTGGAGGAGACACACAACATGTTGTTTGTGTGGAAGGGATTCTTCATTGGGTCAAGGAGGAAGGAGGGCGCATCACTTCAGTGGATAGAGCAACAAGGAAAGAGGGCGCACTAAGCTTGGGCGCATTTCTCTTCTTGGAACTCCAAAGCATCTCGTTAGGAGTTGCTATTGTATCAGGTTCCATTGTATTAGCTTACTTGTTGTATTCACTACTTAAGATCATCATTATATACACTTTCATTCCAAACTGGTTTTCCCCGGGGGTTTTTTTTTATCCAGGGTCTTATTGACCAAAAATACTTGTTTATTTCATGCATCGAGTATAGATCAACTTGTTAGAGTTGTAAAGATCAAGAGGAGTGTTATTTGTTTTGAGTATATGGCATGTGCTAACATTGGGGTATGAAAACACTTGCAAGGGTACCTCAAAAGAGCACTTAACCATAAAAATTATGAGCAAAAAGTTACTTGATTGTTTTCTGTCCTAAAACAACAACAAAGGACAATCTTGAATATTGAAACTTAGAGCCAAATTTCAGGTCAAGGACAACCCTGTTATGGTAGCCTCATAGTTCCTCGAATTTCTACATGGTATGAGAGCCCTTGGTGGCAAGGACTTGCTGATTTTTGGGAGCATGGTCCTAGGTTTTTAGTCTTGTTCAATTGTTGGGATTTTATATTTTTGCAAATTTACCATGGCTTTAAATCAAGGGTGTTCTTTATGTTAGTGTTTGTAAATAATAGCAAATGAAGTACTTGAGTGTGCCTTTTCCTATAGCTATGTTGGAGGAAAACTTAGTTAATATTAGAAGTTATAGTGGTGTTGATCACTTTTTCCTACAAGGGAAAATTTGCTCAGGGTAGTCTTATGGGGAGTAAGAAAACGCCTCCGTTTTTATAGAGGTGATACTTCTCTTCTAGTATCTTGAAAGATGTCTTCTTGAGTTTTTCAAATGTTGGAAAGGAGAGTGCTATACAACAAACATGTTGTTCTCTTTTTATTAGATTTGGAAAAGACTGGTTCTTAAGGTAACCAAAATATTCATTCAACCATGACTTTGCTTGTGAATGGACTAGGTAGCTTAGGAAAATAAATAGATAATGAAAGATTATAATATTAAGAAACATAGTTGCTTAGTTGACTATAACATTGCCTTTATAACATATGCAAGTAGGAGATTCAACCATATATCACTTGAGGGGAAATCATATAGATAACAAGGATCCTTTCAGAAAACTTTAAATGCTTTCAACCATAAATATTATAAAGTTTTAGAGGACATGTCCTCTAGATTTTTGCTTCATCAGATAAAGTTTGAAATAATAAAAGACAAATATTCTTGAAATATTCTTCCGTGGAGTCTGATCTAAATACATAACACTTAAAGGCGTAGTCTAACTGTTCTACTTTTTGGATCCATATATGACCAAATCAGTCAAATCATGACCAAAATCAGTGAATATATGACCAAAATAGGTCCAAAAAGTAGAATAGGTAGACAATTCCACTCTTAAATCCCAAAATAAAATTGCCCACAATCAGACATAAAGTTTGCCAGTGGCAATACAAAACTCCCGTGACCTAAGTGAACAACTGAAATAAGAGCGTTTGCCTTCTTTGGGTTGGGATGGGGCTCCCTTAGACCAAAAATAAAGACCTAGAAGAAACTAGGATGACAATCAGAATTCAGCCTTAATGTCAGATCTTATGGAACGCAAAGGATGGATTTGAAACTGATTTGGAAGCAGGAAAAGAGAAATGGGAGAATATGTTAGTCTATACTCATCACAAGTAAGAGGTAGAATGTCAGGTTCTGAACCCTTCTTCTTCGTAGACCCTCATTAAATAGAATTATCTCTTGCCTCCAATATCTTAACTATTACAACTATCTTTAGGGACTTTATATAACTTGCTTCACGGACCCTAGGAAACTTTGGATGTCAACTCCATTGCTTTATTTATCCATAACTCAATGTATTCATGTCGTGGGTCCACGATAATTTCTTCTTTCACTATGAGGAAACAATTTGTTATCGATTTCATTTAACTTCGAACATTATTGAGGAGCAACAACCAAGTGTTCCACATTGTCCTTAACAAAGTCCACCAACCATTTCCTTATTTCATTCTCAGGGAAATTCGTGAGACTGTCGAATTCTAGATCGAGGGCTATCTTGGATTTCCTCAATTTTGCTTCTATCCGCTCTTTCGAAATCGACTGTTCATCCTTCACGAGGGTGGAGCCCTCCAGTTTTTTGACAGTCTCAATTGGCTCCAGAAACAATGAACTTCTTTCTTATAGTATACCACAAGTGGTAATCTGTTGTTGCGGTATGTCGATTATGTTATCCCATCCTCCTTGAACTCATTTCAACTTTGAGTTAGATAGTAGTTTCTCTTTTTGCCTTTTGTGCTCGCTCGTATCTGTAAGCTTCTTGATGAATGTGCATATGAGATTCTCATTCAAGAATTCTCCTAATGAGCACATTCTTCTAATAGTTACAAAAGTCCTATCAAAAGTTTCCTGCAACTCAAAAAATAAACTTATCCCATCTTCGATGTTATTGACAACATTTTCCCATACTCCAATCAACAACTTTGAGGCACCTCTTGCCTTTGAGGGCCCCTTAGGTGCTTCTTCAAAGTGGTCATTATGTTCTTTAATAGCCAACAATTGTGTGAACAATGGCTTTGGATTCAGAGTAGCTTCAAGTTCAACAATTTTCTTTCTAAGCTCGATGTTCTCCAATTCTTGTTCATTTACACAATGGGCCAATGCATCTCCATTAGTTAGATGCATCTTCAAAACTCTAGAGGGTCTCAATCCTTTAACATCTACTCATCATTTTGATTTTCCAGGTTCTTCTTACCTTTCATCTTGATTTTTCCCAAGTGTATCTTTCTAGTATCTTTGTCATATTTCGCCTGATGTAGAGTTATAGAATCATCTTCAAATGTAGTCATACTTTCTCAGCTATCAACTCGCTTTTAGTCATTTGTACTAATGCCCAGGTCATTTGTAGTGCCCAGGCTGGCAACTTATTTTCCATATCTTTAACATCCACATATGCTTCAAATTCTTCACCATTACCATCATTCGCATATCTTTTTCTTTTGGGGATTCGGGGAATGATATGTCCATTTTCCATTTTATACCTATAGGCTATGAGGATCTTCCCCATCATTATCACTAGCACCATTTCCAACTAATGGGGAATGGGGAATTGATCCTCCTCTTCTGCTAACATTGGACTTACTTCTTTGTATACCTTTAGGTTCATCGACGATTTCTTGCTTCTTCTTTTCCTACAACAACTTTCTCCTAGATCAAGTGTTCAAACTCACTAGGGTATTCATATCCTCTGGGAGGATAGAACTTTTCATTTTAACTCTTTGAGCATCTGCCAAAGTGCCCCCTTTCACATTCAAATCGCCATGCTCATTATTCGATGCTCCTTCCTTGCAATACTTAGCCTCTAGAAAACAATTACTATACCCAACCGAAACCGCATGAGTTGTAAAAAATCCCTTTGGGTCAAAGCCCCAAGTGGCTTTAGCTTCCTTTAGATCAAATGCATTGAAACCTTGGGCATTCTCTCCCAAACTTGCTATGCTTTTGATCAAACATCCAATAAACTTAAAGGGCATATAAATAAATGCATTTTTTTCTTTTTATTGAAGAATGTTGACCATTTGTTGTATTTTCTACAAACTTCAATCAAGAAAAACCTATCATCGATGAATCGAGGAAGGACATAGGGTTTACCCTTGAACGCATATAATTTGATGTATACATGAAGTTTTTAAAAAATGTACTCTCCTTTCTCAGCAAGAAAGGTCTTTGCATCAATGGTCTTTTTGTTTGGTTCTTTCCTTGTCAACATACGCCTAAATGTCTTAACAAAAGAATCTTGGACATTGATAGAAATGAAAAGGCGCTTTGTGTTTTAACAAAGTCGAGAACCAACATTGAATTAGGTCACTCTCATAACAAATATCTACCGTTGGACTTGGCGTTTCAAAGGTATCACATAAAACTAGCTAGCTTGAATACCAAATAAGCTGCCATGAAAAATATCTTGGTTTTGACAAATTTAGAAAGTTGATGAGCTATCTCATTTGAGATAATCTGCACACAATCAAAGATTGCATTCATTTGCATAGTGAAATATAACACATATAACACATATTTGGGAACACAGGTCGTTGTCTCTTGACCAAACAACTGGACAAGAAGCCAAAACAATTTACATAATGGGTCCACCATATAACTAATTGCAATTTGGTAAGGGACAAAAAGACTCACTAAGGGCTATGCGAGTCTAAAAAGGAGTCAACTTTAGGAAGTTTAAGGACTCTATTTGGTTCTAGGAAATGTAGCATTCTTGTGAATGTGGTAGGGGTAAGAGGTATTGGTGTTCTACCTTTTTCTTTCCTTTATATAATTTTGTATTTGGTGTCAAATCTCTTAGCACAACACAACACTAACACTATGAAATCAAATGCCTTCGACATGCAACTAGCTTTGGCCATCCTTTAGTCCAAGCTTTATTCTTTTTTTTCTCCTCTTTTGGTAGTGTTGAATACCATTTATACATTGTTGTCCAATGGAAATCCCTGTTCTATTGAGCAAACGAGTTGACGGTGTCTCCACAAAACGACTCAAGCTTCCCTTTGCTCGCTATCTTCTTCTTCCCTTTGATGTTCTTTGGATTCGTAAAATACAAATAAATCCATGCACCAACGCATCTTCCTATTGGAATTCGTGTTAATGATAGTCATCTTGTACAACAAGAGTTTCAATGTCCATAAATAGCTCCAACGTTATTTGTCGTCGTTGGGTTGAGCTTTAAATGAGAATGATGCTCGTTGGTCTGTCAAGTTGCGACATGTGTTCAAAATAATAGGACATGTGGGAACCCACAAAGGATGTGCCTTCACGTCCTCACCCAAGAATTGAAGTGCTATGTGGGGTTCAAAGATTATGCAATGTTAGTTAGTGTCCTTCGCATCTGCAACCAAAACTTGACACAGAGGGACAAGGAGAGATGCAAAGGGGGAATTTGAATGGCTTTCTCTGCATCTGCAATCAAAGGCATTCAGGATGCAGAAATTGTCAGTGAACGAGTCTTGGAAAAAGTGAATAGACCTCTGCATCTGTGACCAAGACCTCATGTAAGATGATACACGATTGGCAAATGTCGTGGACTTCTGCATATGCATGAAATTTTGACGTGAGATGCAAAACAAAGTTTTAAGAGATTTTTTTGCAAAGGATTTTAGGAAGGAAATTTTATGAGCATTGTTGGGGCTTCAAACCAATGTGGACTTTAGACTTTTGCATGATTTCAAAAAGGAAAAAGAACAAATAAAAGGGGCAAAGGGAAAGACATTAACAAATGGTTTGATGAACAACACCAATCTTCAATTTGTAGTTGGTACAATGTGTTTGGGGAACTTTAATGTTGAAGAGGCTAGGAATGTTGATTCTTAGATGTATTTTGTCATGAGCTTGTAGCAAATAACAACTGTTTTAATCTTTTAAAATGGTAATAAGTTAGTTTTGTGTGTTTTGCTACAGGAAACCTTAAATGGGCAATGTTGAGGTACTATCTGTAATACCTGGGAGTGGTAGTTTGTGTTAGAAGTCTTCAAAGTAGGGTTTTGAACTTTATATTAGACAAGGTACAAGATATAACTAATAGTTGGTGGGTAAATTGTTGGCCTTTAATTGTAGAGTAGCAATTATTAAGTTAGTCTTGTTTTCTCTTATAGTTTTTACTATTTTGGAGTGATAGATTCCCTGCTTAGAAATTGTTGTCAATGTTCTAGAAAAACTTGCAAGAAGATTGCCATGGCAAAGTGCTTAGAACATTACAAGTATTTTCTAATAGTTTGGAGAAATTTTGCCACCCACGAACTATTGGAGGTTTGGGCATTTGAAGATGAGCTAAAAATATAAGGAGGAAGCATTTCTAAGTGCATCCCTCATTAACTAGTGGAGATTTGGGCTTTGGAAATTATCAAGCCATGGTCAAGGTTTGGGCATTGGAAATTCTTGTGATAAGTTGGTCCAAAACCAAAAGGTTTATTACCTAGAAATTAGTTTGTTTGAGTCTACTAGTGATAATAAGGAAAAATGGGTGAATGGGTGGTAGGTAGGGGCATCAAATATTTTTTTTTGATTTGTTTGGGTTGGTAGGGGTACACATTAAGGGTTTGGGAGTAGCCTTGGTGAGGCATGATCTTGCCATAGATTGATGTTTTGGCTAATATGATGGAGTAATTACTAGATAGAGGGGGCTCATAATGGGACATAAGTACCCTAAATTGTGAGTTATTGGGGTTAATTGAAATTGGAAGGATGTTGTTGAGTGGGGCATTAATGCAATCGATATGGGAATGAAATCTGTATATTGAGAAACATTTTGAACAAAGTTTATGTCTCAATTTGTCACAAAGAAGAATGGGTGCATTTAGAAAAAAATGCAAACTAGCATTTTTGATGGACGATAAACCCGGGAAAAATCTCGTCCCACCCTCCTGCATATTTTGTAAACCCAATATTTCTCGAAGGTTACATCGATATCAACAGCCACATCTGATAAACCCCATGTTGGAACGGAGCAAACCCATTAGGATTTTAACCTGGGTCATTGTCACAACAACCACTCAAAGTTTTGCTGCTAGCATTGACCATCACAATACCGGTTCCAAAAGGAAACTGCAACGTGGAAGAGGCTTATTTCAACGAGAGCATATGCTAAAAAGTAAAGGATAGGTATAAGCCTTAAGGATTTGGTCACAGTTAACACAAGGTTAAAAAATGAAGTTTATGGTTAAAAATGAAGGACAAAATACAGTGAAGCATGGCAAAAGTGTACTTGCTATGTTATGCTAATGGTCCTTGGTTCACTGCTAAGTTTTGCAGTGTGTTGAGTTGACCACTAGTGTTCCATTCTCATGGTATGCCCCACCTGAATGGAAATTGTTAGAAAGTGGGATGTGGGTGGGTGCAAGTCTTGGGCAAATTTGGTGGAATAGAATCTAGATACCCCTCACTCTTTATTATGCGGGACAGCACCTTGTGTGTGTTTCTAGAAGCACTTTAAAACACAAACAAACACACATATGTATTTATGTATGTATATATTCAATTTCTAGCCAAAAAGAAAGAGATGGAACAAACAAGAGGACATATATATTTGATCCGAAGATAAAACTAATTGCACATATGCAAAACAAAGACTCGAGCAATATGAAATAGCAGGGCCGACAAAAGAATATATGAAAGGAGTTTTTGTATGATACAAATAAAAGAAGCACAAAATGTTAATGAAAGAAGCACAAAATTATCTTATTATAAAATAATGAAAATTGTGAAGTGATATCATGTTAATGATTACATGTGTGAACCATGACTTCATGTTAAATATTAAGGTCCAAACTATTGAGAAAGAATTTTGAAAGGTCACAACATTAATTCTGACATAGATTCAGGTATAACCTACTGATTCTCCTTAGTTTGTTGAGAAGATTGTATGTTTGCCTGAATTTGATGTTTATGTAACTGTCATAATTGATGGTTTCAATTCATTATGATGTTTTAAATTCATGATCAAAGTATGTAATGAAAGGTCATAAATACTAATAGTTATGCGGCTGTGGTGAAGAGTCCTGTTTATTTAGATGTTAATAGTGTATGATGGAAATTGTCAAATATACAACCCTTTTGTGTTGATTAATGAGAGTTATCACATTAATTGAAGTTGTTCAGTTAATAAAGCACTGATTCTGCTCAAATGTTAGTACTAAAGCAGGTTTTGGGTTAAATGAGTTGATTCTACTTGTGATGCAATGCTTCTGCCAGTGAGTATTAGTCAAGCAACTGGCAATGTAGGTTTGGGTAAACTAGTGGATTTGGCAGTGATGATAGAGGCAGTCTTTGATGTGGACCTTTAGAAAATATGTTTATAGCCAGGGCCATTATTACGAGGAGTTCCATATGAAAGTTCGTTGTTGGATCGTAGAATTTAAGTGACACTTTTTTCTTCAGAGTTACTTCTCAGTTTCCACCCTTTGCATCCTTGAGTTCCTTACTACAAAAGTGATGGCATTGTATGAGATGGTGATAGGTTGCATTTACACATCTCTCCAAGTTTGTCTATTCATTCAGAGCATCTTTAGAGCCAAACAGGGATGCACCTGCTTGCATTCGCTCCTCAACGTGTACAGTCAATGAGTTTGAATAAGATTTCAGGGAGACTGCAGAATGCAAGTGCACATAGTTGTGACCGTTGTAAGGTTTTTATCTGCATTTCATATTTACAAGCGATATTGTTCCATCTTCTACAGTTTGTCTGTAGACTCTAGAGAGATTGCATTTATGGTTTGCCTTTCTGTTCTAAATTTGTCAGTTTATGCGTTTTGTAGTCAATCTGAGTAAAACAAATGTGATAGCTACCATATCTTAATAGGTTATTTCATGGTTGTAGTATTATAATTCTGGAACGGATGCAGATATTTCAATTAATTTTATAAATCTCATCTTTAATATGCCTAAATAACATTTTAGCAATGCGAATGGTCTATAGATGTGGGGCTTTGGTTTAATGAGTGGACATGCATTCACAACATTTGAATTAACAATGTGGAGTGTAGTGTTCTAGTATAGTTTGATGCACAACAAGAAACTCATTGCTACTCTTGACAATGTCAGATGAGGTTGTTAAAAGGTCTAGAAGGGGAGATGTATCCCTATCTAGCTTTCTGCTCTTCTTTGTGGTTGGCTCGCACGGATTGATAATCTTATATGTTGGTATATGTAAGGTTTATAGGCTTTTGGATGCCTCTCATATCAAGTGGATGAAAGGAAGATCGAGAAAGCTATTTGTCAAGCTATTTATAAGATCATGTGTGATGTTGATGTTATTATAGTGATACACTGTGCCTAGATAGCTTTTGATGTAGAGCACTTTCCACACAATTAACATGATCTTTTATCTCGTCAACCAAGAGATACATGTCCTTGAAAGCTTTAATTATAACAACTGCTTTGCCTCTATAGCAGTTGGGTTGGCCTTGGACATTTTTTTGGTAGACAAATGATCCTTTGTTTTGGGAGTGTTCTCCCAACTCCACTTTATATTGTCATCCACAATTAGGAAATAACTTTGGCCCAAATGCCAAGATTATGGAGTATCTAGATTCTATTCTGTCAATTCATCCAGGACATCCACAATTAGGAAATAACTTTGGCCTAAATGCCAAGATTATGAAGTATCTAGATTCTATTCCGTCAATTCATCCAGGACTTGCACTTGGTCTCATCCATTACAAAGTACAAACTACACTATCATGGGGAGCTTGCCCGCAGGGTTTTGAACCTAGGTTTCTTTACACAGTGTTCCAACTTACATCCATACCACATCCCGATGGTTGGTTGGGATTGGATGTTACCATATAGATAGTCCAATTTCTTATTTGTTTCTTTGAGTATTTATAAGTACTGATGGATTGCACTATCACTTAATGTTGATAGCCTCTCACATCTTTGGTGGACAGGTGCCCTTTAAACACTGACACTTCTCAGAGATATACATGATCTTTTATCTTGTCAACCAAGAGATATACATGTCCTTGAAAGCTTTAGTTATAAGTTATAACCACATTTTTGCCTATATAGTAGAGTTGGCCTTGGACGTTTTTTTGGTAGACAAATGGTCCTTGGTTTTGGGTGTGTGCTTCCAACTCCTCTTTACATTGTCATCAACAATTAGGGCAGTGTCGTCAACAATTAGGGCAGCCAGTTGGTTTGATCCCGGGCCTAGCCCAGGTCACTCTAACCAGTTACTGATTCCCATGGTTAAAAAAACCATTATGAAGTACCTTTGGCCTAGATGCCATGATTGTGGGGTATATATTTGTCAATTCATCCAGGACTTGCACTTGGCCTCATCCACTACAAAGTACAAACTACACTACCATGGAGAGCTTGCCCACATGTTTTTGAACCTGTGTTTTCTTTACAGTTAGTCTTTCAACTTACATCCAGACCACTTCTTGATGGTTTGTTGGGATTGCATGTTACCATATAGATAGTCCAATTGCTTATTTGTTTCTCTGAGCACTTGTAAGTATTGATGGATTGCACTATCATTTAATGTTGATAGCCTCTCACATCTTTTGTGGACAAGTGTCCTTTAAAAATCGATAATTCTCAGAGATGTACATGATCTTTTATCTCATTAGCCAAGAGATACATGTCCTTGAAAGCTTTAATTATAGCCACTTCTTTCCCTCTATAGCAGTGGGGTTGGCCTTGGACATTTTTTTGTTAGACAAATGGTCCTTTGTTTTGGGATTGTGCTTCCAACTCCACTTTACATTGTCATCAACAATAAGGAAGTACCTTTGGCCTAGATGCCATGATTGCGGGATATCTAATCTGTTAATTCATCCAGGACTTGCCTGCTGGGTTTTGAACCTGGGTTTTCTTTACAGTGAGTGTTCCAACTTACATCCAGATCACATCCCCAATGGTTGGTTGTGATTGGATGTTGGCATATAGAAAGTTCAATTGCTTATTTGTTTCTTTGAGAAGCTTTCCTGATGCAAGATTCGGAAGGGGAACCTGTGGCTTAACAATCTCCATATCAATATTTTGTTAGATGTTAAGAAGCTCTACAATAGTTGTATTTGGACGTCTCTCTTAATGGTGTACTATTGCTGCATATATTTACTGTAGTCTACATTATAATTTTTATGTTTGATGTTGTTTAGCTTACGCTATGCATTTATATTAGAAAATTCCTTTTTGCACTCCATCAATCTTCTATAGTCTACTAGTCGTTGTCTTATTTTGATTGCTCACAGGCTTTATATAATATCTTTTTTTTTAAATAGCAATAATATTTTTTTAACAGGAAAGGTTATTGCTTGTATTATAACAATGGGGCCTACGGCCATACCAGTACAACCTCTTGGAAGAAATGGGAGAGAAATCTATCTCCAATACCCTTTTTTGTCCATCCCCATCTCAAGATGGGTTGAAAGGTGGATGCTATTTTTCACGAACTTCTTGCTGTGAGTGATTTAGCTACTTGGATGATGCTTTACAAATTGGTTACATAGCAAGATACATCAATAGGACATACCTAATATTCAGAGAGACTTTGAAGTTTGAACAGAGTAGCTGAACTTGGCTAGCGAGGATTGTGATCCCAGCACTTTGTTTGGTGTAGCCTCTGTTTCACATGTTTCTTTTTTGGATTTTGTTCCTCTTGTGGCCAGTGAAGAGCTGAATAATTTTTTAACCACACTTGTGTATGTGGGAGCCTAGCTGTGGGGAAGTGCCCCCCTTCATGCTCCAGTTCCTGAAGCCTGCTTTAGAGGGGAGCACCTTCCTAGAACGATTCTTGGTGCTTCCGAATCGATTCCCCACGCTCCCAAAACAATTTCTGTTGTTACTAGATCACAGGAGAAGAAATCAGAATTTGCTAATTGCAAGAGGCTTAAGAAAGCTTAGTAGATAGTAGAATTGTTTGTCTTTTTTAGTTTAGAATCTAGATTTCTAGAACTTAGAGTTATTTGTCTTTATAAACAAATGGCTAATTTTGTAAACATTGTATGACAGTTGAAGTTTGAACTGTTGACGGAGTATTGCAACTCTTTGGTCATGATGACCCGTTTCATTTCATGGTTGATGTTAACTGTTACATTTTGTTGATGACAAATGTTCTTTGTTGAAACTTGAAACTTGAATGTTGATATTATGGTTGATTATTTGATGACAATTCTATAGGTTATCATTGCTAGATTTTTGATGTTATTTGTGTACTAAAGGGTTGATGCTTCAATGATATGATTAATCTACTACACAAATCTATGTTTTTATCTTTTCTACAAGTAATTTGTCATTTTGAATGATATTTTTTGAATATATATGCATTGAAATACATTAAAATATATATCATATAAAAAATGTTCCTAGAACGCTTCATTCCCCGAGTCTTTTGGAAATTGGTGCTTTGCTCTCTTGCTCCAAACAATCTGGTGTGGGAGTTGTGGGGTTTGCCTTTGTTGCATCCTCCACTTCTATTTCTATGTTTTTGTTCAGAGTACTTCTCTTTTGGATTCACCATGTAGTCATTCTGTCCCTATATTTCTTCTTCATTGTCTGAGATCTTCACTTTTTTTGTTTTCGTTTTTCATGCTCATTCTCTTTCAGCTGATTTTCCAAGGACTCATTTTTCATTCATTGCTTGTTCTCATTTAGTGCAGCAAAATGATTTTGCAAGATTCAGGCTAGTAGGGTGGATGGTTGGGTGGGGTTGCCTAAGGTTCCTCCTAGTAATTCCTAGTAATTATTTACATTGGTTTCTCGTTTTGTTGGGCAGCGGGGGCTGTGCCTTCTCACAATGTTTTTCAAAGGGACTATATTCATGTCTCACATTACATTTGCAATTTTGCACTGGTGCTGCTCATAGTCCAGATTTGGAGGTAACATCAGCAATCTAGATTCAATTTTATTGCTTCAGGGAGCCCTGTCTCAAGATCAATTTCAATGCATATACGGGCACGAGTATTGGCAGGATTTTTGGACTGCCCTGTCTTTGAATTTTCCAATGCTATCACTGATAACTTGGAATGCCAGGTTATCCCAAAATGTTAATGGTGGATGTGGGAGACAAACCCATACTGAAACCCTTTTGGGGATGTCCTCCTTGGGAGTGGAATCGAGCATCCATTGATTCAAATTTAGAGCCCGGAGCCCCATGAAGTAAGGGTTCTTCAGAAGATCAAATCCTTGTCTTCATTTAGATGAAAAAATAAAGGGATATAACCTCTGCATCTGAGGAATAAATTTATTGGCCCCTTCCTCAAGGGAAGCCAGTGTACTTCCAAGTTCCAACTACTGTTGGAAATCTTTGTGATTTGGCTGCTGACCCATAAACTTTCCAATTAGGGCTTTCTTTGCAAAAAGGAGAGCCTTGCTGCTGGGCGACAGAGTAGATATTTTGACTTATACTAGCTTCCTGACCAATCTTTTGGAGTCTACTTTGGAGCTTTTCACTTGTTTGGAACCCTCCATGATTAGGGCTTGAAAATCTGCTACCACTTGTTTGGAACCCTCCATGATTAGGGCTTGACCCATAAACTTTCCAATTAGGGCTTTCTTTGCAAAAAGGAGAGCCTTGCTGCTGGGCGACAGAGTAGATATTTTGACTTATACTAGCTTCCTGACCAATCTTTTGGAGTCTACTTTGGAGCTTTTCACTTGTTTGGAACCCTCCATGATTAGGGCTTGAAAATCTGCTACCACTTGGTCATTCTCCTGCAAACTGGGACCTTAGCTGCTGCCGTTGCCAAGGTTGCTTGAGTCTGCTACTCATGCCAAGGGATGGGGTGGCTAGGGTTGGAACCCTAGCAGAGGGCAGGAGCTGTATATCGGAGCCTCATGTGGATCTTAACCTTTTTTTAAGATTAGCGAATATTATAGGTTTTGTAATATGTAAATTTACAAATTTCAATACTAATTTCTATCTTGATTTCGAAATCCTTTAAGATCTTTTGCCTTCTAATATCTATTTTGATTTCCAATTAACCTTAATATTTACCTCACACTAGACAATATAAATTCAAAATTGTAATTGCACGTCTTTCTTGAATGGAAAAGTCTGGATTCCTTTTCTGCATTGCGTTTTCTCGTAATATTCATATTCCTTTTGAGAATTCTTTGCAGAGTCATCTTTCTCAAATTTGAAAGTTGATGTTGAGCTAGATATCTTGTGTGCGCATGCTTAATAATTTGAGCAAGCCAATCCAATATAAACCTTTATTAACAAGTTTTGCATTCTGAAACTGTTTTGAGCTTACTTTCTCTGCATGTAACCTGTTCCTGGCTGTATCCTTCCCTCTTTGAATGCACAAGAGGGCTTATGTGAACTGTGTAATTGTGCTTCAGAAAAATTGAGCTGTCTCAGTAATAACCTATTTCAAACCCGGTCTGATGGACTTTCCCTTTTAGTCTGATTTTCAACAAGTGAACTTTATTTCTTTCAGGTCTGCAGAAATCATTTGACTGTTACCCCTTCTAATCGTAGCACACTCTTAAAAATTCTTATCATATCTGATATTTGATGGTTTCTTAGAGGTACGTCCTCACCTTTATTTTTCCATCCACGTCTCCTTCAATTTCGTGATTGCAGGAATTTGGGAAATCCTTGAATAGATAAATGAGATTGTTGGTGCACACCATCAAGCTGCCTGTACTGGTGATAAAAGAACTTTATACCCTTCTCTTTCTAATGTTCTTGCATCCCCTACTTTCTCCAAACTCATTTTTTACGTCTATTATGTTCCAGACATTTAGCAAAATTCCTGACCATTAAGAGAGCTCATGTAGGATGCTTTCCAATTTGTGCCAAGCATAAGCCGCCTCCCATTTTCTCAAAAGAGAATTCCTGACAATATAATCACAGAATGATGACAATACAGAAATTGATTTTCTGGACTCTTTACTAAGGAGACTATTTTTTGTAGTGTTCTTTTCTGGGGCTTGCTTATGTCCATAGTACTTTGTTTTTCCTTTCTCCAATGTTTTTCCCATTCCTAATTTTACAGTTAATATTTTGGAAAACGTATTCTACCTACCTTCCTATTTCGATGCATTATGCAATATGGTCTTAAACTTAGTGTTTGGTCTAGTGGTAAGTTGCGAGGTAATCAAACTTGTATTAATGCTGAGACTAGGGTTCAGAACCTCCTGAGCGGATGTGGATGAGGCTAGGTGCAAGTCCCGGGTGATTTTGATGCCATAGAAACAGCCCTCATAGCTGGGCCACTTAGCTGAAGGACCGCTGTAAGCAACATTTTGAAAAAATCTTGGAAAGTATGAAATTTGTACTTTGTCAAGTCTCTTGCAGTGGCAATTTATAGAAATTGAACTTGCTAGGTTAAGTCACTGGGTGGTTAAATATAGTTAGAAGATATTGCATCCGTCTGTGTTAGTCATAAATTTTGAAATATTTGTGTATGGCATTCCTTGAGTAAAAGGGTCTGTATTAGCAACTATGTGGGTCCGTGTTGGCTCTTTTTCTGAAATCTGTAATCAGGTGTTTTAGAGTCATGTTTATATTTTCCTTGTCACTATTTTTATAACAGAGTTATTTGGTTCTTGCGTTCTTACTGTTTTTTGGTATATAAATCTCAGGTTTTTCAGCAGAGTCACTTGCTCCCAGGCATGAGCTAGGATTCTCGGATATACCTGCCACTATTGCAGCAGTTAAAAACCCCACATCAAAAATAGAGTATGATGAATCTAATCATGAGCGTTTTACCCCTGGGGATCCTAGTAAGAGAGCATTCACCTACTTTGTCTTGACAGGCGGAAGATTTGTGTATGCCTCTTTTATCCGGTTGATGGTTCTGAAATTTATTTTGAGCATGTCTGCAAGTAAGGATGTTCTTGCAATGGCATCTCTTGAAGTGGATCTATCCAACATTGAGGCTGGGAGTACTGTCACAGTCAAGTGGCGTGGAAAGCCTGTTTTTATTAGGAGACGCACAGAAGATGACATCCAGTTGGCAAACAGTGTAAATGTTAATTCTCTGCGTGATCCTCAGGAAGATTCAGCAAGGGTTTTAAATCCAGAGTGGCTTGTTGTAGTTGGTGTTTGTACCCACCTTGGTTGTGTTCCTTTGCCCAATGCTGGGGATTATGGAGGTTGGTTCTGTCCTTGTCATGGATCTCATTATGACATATCTGGCCGAATTAGGAAGGGTCCTGCACCTTACAACCTTGAGGTTCCAACATACAAGTTCTTAGAGGACAATAAAATGTTAATTGGTTGATCTGCACATGCAAAGCAAGTCATGTCTGAACATGGGATTATGCTACCAGATCGATTTTCTATTGTGATCTTTGGAAGCTTTTCACCACTGATTTAATCATACTATGCTGTTATTCTCAATAAATTTTAGGTACATAATTGTTTTTGTTATTCATTTTAAGAACGGTTATTTCAACCTATTATTCTGGCAAGCTTGGTTTTTCCATTGCCTATCCCTTTGGGATCCATTGATTTGTCATATCCTACTCAAATTGTTTTAAAACATGAAGTGTGCACTGATTATTATAAGTTCTGTGCAATTCTTGAATATGCATATGGGACCTTGTGAGGAAATCGAGGTAATAGAAAATAACATCTACCGATTGCATTCTTATCAGATATCATTCTTTAGAAGAATTACGAATATGATCATCATGATGTTAAAAAAAATGGGTCAAGTTTTCTTTCTTGCTAGTTTAGAAAATTGCATAATGAAAGAATCTGTGGTGCTACTATCCCAAAAACCGACATTGAACAGTTCACATTATTTGGTTTTCTGTATATAGACATTTATGCATGGTCTACTACATTACATACAGATGATTTATCAATCATCACAAGTGCGGGTTATCCCTTAAAGTGTAATTCACAAGTACGGGTTATCCCTTAAAGTGTAATCGGTGTTGCTTCTCAGTAGGTCACTCACTTGGTTTTAGCAAGCTCACGGTGGTGGTTGTTTTTCCCTAATCCACATTATTTTGCCCCATGAAGACCTCTTTTTTTTGAATTAGTGTTTTGATTATGAACATTATAAACTATATTCCGATGTTTTTTCCCTTTAATTAGTTAATTTATTCTTTTTCCTTTTTTTGTTTAATTAAATTATTATTTTCGATTAGAAACCTTTGGAGATGGTTTCTTGTTTCTCATTATTAGTTCTAAGTGTACGGTCATCGATTCTTGTGTTCACGACTGTGACTGTGGTGGGTTTAACACTGAATTTTAATAAAATCACCATCTTTATTAGATTACTTCAGATCTTTCATTGTTCTGATTCTTGCGAAATTTAGTAGAAGACTTTAAAGTTAGTGAGTAATATGTAGCCATTGTTCTTGGCTCTTTTACATTCCTTTATTGTTGTTTCATGTGGCAAACTTGCTTTTCATAATCGTGCATTACCAAATTCTATGCTCTGTTTCCGATAATTTCATACTTATATCGATAGCTGGCTATTGTTAAAAATTTCATTATGGCTTCTGTGGCATGTGGCACCGACCTAATGAGGTTGTTGTAGATATGGGCCCCAAATTTACTACTACCCTGTTAACTTGGTATACCATGTCTGTAATTTGTCATGGATCCTTCGGTGGGCAAGTCTTGTGATGAACAATCTACATGGCCCGTGAGTGCATTTCTCTTAAAATGCTTATTAAATGTCGGGTTTTTTAGGAATAAAAATGTCTTCTTTAATGATTAATATCAGTAAAACGTGTACCACCATTTTATACACAAAGCTGGTTTGCATTAGGCTACTAGCGGGAGCATAATGTCCAAAATCTCCCAGCAGCCTAGAAAATTAGTAAACCAGTTATAAGGCAAGTAGAAGTAAACATAATCAAGATAAGGGCTAGCTAGCCTTCACAGAGAAGATTATAGTCATGCTACAATAGGGATAAGGTCTGTGTCTAGTGCAGGGTTCTGTTTGTCCCAGGGGGTGGGCTCTTTTATTTTGTTGGAAGTACTTCAAGAAACATGTCTCAAGGGGCCGCACCACAAAAAACACACTTCTTTTAACTTAGGTGCCATGTATATGAAGGGTAGCTATACTGCCAAAACTTGTCAAGTCTTGCACTCTCTCTGGTGTTTGATACTCATAGCATGCAAGTGGGGCAAAGAACAGCGATAATGGAATCTTGGTGGATGGCTTACATCATCASCCCCAATAGTGAGCCAACAACAATCTTGATTTTTACAATGAATTGACGAAACAAAGACACATAACATTACAATGAATTGACAAGACGAAGACACATACACATAGAAATAGGATAGAGTGTAGTTTTTGCATTTGTGTCAACTCTTTGGTTTGTCTTTGGAAATATGTATCATCATTATGTTCTCCAACCAACACTTCTCTTCTCTTAGCTACAACAACACTGATCTCAACTCCAATTGACACCATTTGAGCTCCCACAAATGTAAGAATGAACAAAAGTCATGATAGGCATGTTTTGGTAGAGAAATTGCCTAGAAGTAACATTATCCAAGTTCCAAACAAAATTTTAGTGCCAAACATCGTCTAATCTTTAAACAAAATGTATTTTTTAATTTCAGAAATTTGACTTTTACTGCAAATTCAGAGATTTCACAAAATGTATTTTTTATTGCAAATTCAGAGATTTCACTTCAACCTTGAAGTTTCCTAGATCTATATCTTATGGAATTTCAGTTTTAGGACTAAATTTGAAATATGAATTTACATTTGCAATATTTCACTTATTTTCAACCCAATTTCACAAGGCAACCCAATAGAACAAATGCCATTCAAATGTACTTCAATACGCCACTGTAGGGCACCCTTTCCAAGCATACAGGAGAACTGAAATGTCTTATTACATGTCTTATTACAACAGATTATAACAATAATAATTCTGCTGCCTTATCTTCTAGAGACGTGTGAAATCACTTAACAAATTATGTTCAATGTCATGCCATTTCAACGTGCATAACTGACATTAGAATATACCCAATCATGAAGATAACATATGCTAAAATTCAAATATGCAAGTACACAATTTGTACAAGTCAAGAAAATCCTAGGCACCAATTCCTCTTAGTTGGGAATCACTCCCAACTAAAATTGGCTGCTCCATCACTTCACACAATTGTATCTGCAAGTGCATCATCACATGACAACTACTTTACCAAGCTAGGCATTTCACCAAGTTCCATCAAACATGAGATCACATCAAACTTCAAGTCCTCAAGCAAAACATCTCACCATGGCCAAAGTCTCCACACTAGCAGTTTTGTCTTCCTTATGGTTTACAAAACCTTGTCAATTTGCATCACACAAGTACATGGCTCACAAGACAACTCTAGTGCAAGCCTCCGAGTGTAGATGTCCATCATAGAGTTTGTGTCTTCAAACCCTTGGTCTTCAACTCTTGCATCAATACAAGCACCAAGATCACATGAAACATCAAGACTACAAAAATTCCTCTTCCAATTAAGGTATCACACCGAGTTCAAGGCTCATCAAGTTAGGCTCTCCACGATCTTTCCCTAGCCTCCATGCATCACACAAGAATGATGCTGCAATAAGACATGTAATAAGACATTTCAGTGCTCTTGTATGCTTGGAAAAGCTGCAGCTTTGTCATATTGAAGTACATTTGAATGGTATTTATTCTAGTGGGTTGCCTTGTGAAATTGACTTGAAAATAAATGAAATATTTCTAATGTAAATTCATATTTCAAATTTAGAGGAACTCTAGCACTGCCTCCTCATGCTTCACAACAACAACCACGACATCTACAAGACAAGCCATGAATTTCTGTAGTGCTATGTTCTTCTCTAGGGTTTACTTGCATAGCATAAGCCCTAGTATCTGCACACATCTCACACGAGTAATTTCTCCAAGAACATCCACGTGCTTTGTCCTTTCTTCTTGTTTTCTACTAGGGTTTACATCATAAATCCGAAGTCTTGCTACAAGACTTCTCTAAGACGATTACAAAGATAGGACAAGGAGTACAATTAAAGATATGTGTTATAACAAATTGTGTCTCCTCACTTTATAAGATTATCCAAGGGAGGCTAACATAACATATGGATTTAGGTCCATACAAACAATCAACAAGGAAACCCCACATGGAGTGCTATGCAGTGCAAGGATGACAAGTGTCGTACTAGGGCGTTATAAGACCCCAAGGTGGTGTGTCCTCCAAGCATGATTCTCCTTCGGCTCAACACCTCTCTTCCATGTTAGTTTGTTATCCAAGTGTCCTCTTGAAATTCATCCCTCCTCTAGATGTGTGCCACATATCCTCTTGTGTCCAATGCTCCTTAACATGCGTGTTAAGGGGATTACTATGCTCCAATGCTTCTCCTCAACATGTGGTTGGGTCCACAACCATCCTCCATGAAGTATGTTGCTCAACCTAAGCGTCCTCAAGTCAATTGTTAATATCATATGGTCCAAGCTCTTAGGGCTAGTTGCCCTCCTCAAAGTGCTTAGCGATCTTCTTCCTAGGTAGGTTCTACTCCTAATAAGTCAATCGACAACTCCTCATTGTGTTCACCTAATCAATTAGTCATCAAGCCGATTAAGATAACAACCTCCTAGGTAAGGATGCTATGTTAGCACTCTAACCAAGGTCAAGCATCCACCCAAACCTAGCCATTCATATGTCCATGATGCATCACTAAGGGGCTAGGAGACCTATCACTCTCGTAGTTAGGTGAAAACACTTTTGGAGTAACCCCCAAAGCTCATATGTATTAGTTCAAAGAGACGAAATAATGAAAAAATGGAGTGGCACTTTTAAGGAAATAACCAATGTTAGTTTTTTTTCCCTTTTTTTTCAATTTATTTTATTGGCCATGTTGGGCTATAATGGGCTTGTTCTTCGTTAATTAGGCACCAAAATAGCATTGTTTAAATGACTTTTTGCGGCTTGTCAGGTAGGGGGATACCCACATGTCCCTCATTTATCTAGGGATGTCTTGGATGTCCCAAGCATGGGATTGCCCTAGGACACAAGGAGCATCCTTGACGTTTCCAAGGGTGTTCCCAGTGCATCATGGATGTCCATATGTAACTATGGTCTTTCCTTTTGATCATCTCTTCAACTTATAACAAAGCAAGTGAGTCCATATATTCGATTGCCATGTTTGTGATCCTTGCTTTAATGACATATGGTCTCTTGTAGAGAAACAATTTGGCCTTGCATTCCAATTATAGAAATGTATTTTTGTCTCAATGTGCTTCGAAATGGAAAACCTCCCTTGATCACCTATAACCCCTATCCCCTGCACTATCTAGTTTGTTTGATTTATGATTGGTCTAATATGTGTCATTGCACATCTCTCTTGGATTGCCATATTGCCCATTCCTATATTGCTAACACCCCCTTTATTGGAATTGTGTTTTCTTTATTTTACTTGTACATCTAGGCTAATATATGCATCTGCACATATAAGCTTGCCTCCATTCCATTCAGTGTTTAAAGGTTATGTTGTGTTTGTCCCTATCTCCATTCAAAATTAGATGATCGCATTGTTCCTCGTCTTATATATTCATCTCTACATAAATAATGTTGCCTCCCTTATTAGCTTCTTGACACGATTGCATGAAATTTTAAACACTAACAAAAATGGAGTTGAACTTGACAAGTAATTTTAGCACCAAAAATTGTTATAGAGATATGATTGTTTTGTCCACATTGGAATACAAATGGTACCTAGATCATTAGGAGGAAACAAGGCCAACCAACACTAGAGGAAAATGGCATTGTTTATGAAGAACCAAAGCACCGGTAACAAAACTTTCACTATATCCCATTTATCTTCAAATTCTATTTAAAATATGTCCTTCCTTGTCTTTTAAAATGAAATCCTAAGTGTACCTCCTTTTATGAAGTCGTTTCCCATTTCTCCATTACCAAAGGAGGTAAGACTACATCATTGAACTACAATATAGGATTCCAAGAAATGAACGTTCATGCACATTTCCTAATCTCACTCATTGATAATTCCATTACTACTGAACCATTTGATTCAAGAATCATACTTGAAAAATCATTAAGTATGTGCAATTAATTTTAATCGAGTCAATAGGTTGTGGTTGGTATTGGATTCTAACATTTCCTATGAGAAAGTGACAACAACTAAAGAACTTTTGCACTTCCAACAAGAGGTACCCATGTTTCTCTTGCGCCCAAGGTCTCACTATCATGAAATAACTTTTCCCTCAAAATACCCTCTTCTCAAGCATTTTGTTGCCTTGGAAACTACATAACGACACCTTTCTAAAAGTTTCTAGAGAAGGGACAAGAAGTTTCTCTAATTTCAAATGCTTAAACATACATTGAATCACCAAACCCTAGGATTAACTTTGCAACTTTCTTCCAATAAGAAAACCTATCACTAATACTTAGAAGACAATAAACCCCTAGAGTGAGAGAAACCTCCTCCTCAACATGGTCTCATTCTTGATGAGGGCTCACTCAACACTAGGGGGCAATTTTGTTCATCTTGGTTATTTATTTTGCACAAGGGCATATGACCTAAATGACTAAATTGACCTTGACATAGTCTTCTCGGTTCATTTCTCCATTTCTTTTAACAATGTGTAGTTTCATCCCTTTTGCCTTTAGCCTAACTGACGTTGATGTACCTTTGCCATCATATTAGGTTGTGGTAGTTTCCAAGATTCAATCTTTGGATACTCTAGACTCCACTGATCTTGTTTGTTCTTTCCTTACATGAGTGGAGTTACCCTTTACTCTCTTTCCTTGTCCCAAGCCTTATTGTGTTGTTTAATCCTCATCGAACCGTAACATAGGAATGCCATCATTGTATGCCCTTTCTTCTTTCCTTGGTTAGAGATAATTCTTAATCAAGATCCCCTTTTAGTGTTCACCCTAACTTGCCTAGATGTGCACCCACTCTTGCCTTCGATCTCTCTCACCTTTCTATTGTCCTTCCATTAGTAGATTATGGTCTTTCCTTTATTTATTGAGAGTTGATGTGGTGAGGTGAGCATTAAGTGCACCATCATCGATCTTGAATTTTCTCTCAACATTGTCCATGTTTATGTGTGCCATGGTTTGAAGATTCTAGAGTTTTGTCTCGCTTAGTGGACTTTTTAGGGATTTAAAAAATTCAATACCAAGCCTCTCGAGGCCATAGATTTGGCTCTTACACTCAAACCAAGGGTGTGGCAACACAATTCTGTATGTTTTACATAGAGGTCTGGAATGACCTCTTGTTTCGGTGCCCATGGTTGAATGCCTTGATGGCCATTTCATGCACATTTTTGAGAGATCTCCCATTCTTACACGAGGGAAGATCATCTTGGTCAAGCATGATGGGGACCCTCTCTCTTGAGTGGCTAAAGAGTGCTCCAAGGATTTCCCTAAAGTTTTTTTTATCTTGACCCCTCCACATAATGTATTCATGACATTGACCTTGTAGAACTCATATATTCCTTTTGTGTCCCTGTGACCCTCTTGTGGTTTATATTGAAATCCTTGATTCATGATCCCGTATATAGACCCCAGTTTCAAAGCCCCTTTAGAGTATATGATCATAATTGGTTCTACACCAAAGGAGCTCCTTCGTTTCCTAAACCCTTCCCTACCTTGCCAATGATCACATTTAAAGATGCAAAGTAAAAGTACAAGAATTGAAACATTCACTTATGCATTGAAGCTCATAATAAAACAATGAAATTACCTTTTTTTTTACCCCTTTCCCCTCATTCTCTAAGGTTCTTGGTCCATCGATATTGTGAAAGTTATGGTCTTATTGGTTTTCCAACATATTCAAGCCCACGGGTTTTTTTTGATGCCCCAATCATGTCCATGCAAACAATTTTCCCCTTGATGCTCTCAGTTTTCCCACTATTGCTCAACAAGCATGCCTCCCTTTTTTATTTATCTTTATTTCAATTTTTTGCTTATTTCTTAATCCATTTCACTCATATACCACGACTTTAGCCCTTCATAGATGCATGTGCAAGTCACCTTGTTTCTTATTTTTGCATGCCACCTATTATCATTTTTTTGTCTTCCACTTGCTTTCTTTGAATTTTTCTTGCATCTTTGATACTTCCTCCATAGGGGTTTGCCTTTTCTTCTTTATTTTTCGGGTTATGCTAATCTAGGTACCATTGGGCCTAGTTGTCTTTCCACCTTCTTTTCTTCACAAGCTTCCCCATATCGCACGGTGATTCTCCCTCTTGATGTTGTCTTATCTTCAAAGTGCATGGACCCTATGTTGCCTCCTAATAATTTATGTGCATTAAGACCCTGATACATTAGGTATCCCTAACCCATACCTGTATTGAGGCCACCAGGTATCCCTCATCTAGACTTGCCTCAGATCTCTCTTGTACTAATTTTGAAGCATGTCAAGACCAACAATAAACTCCTTTGCTAGGGTGAATGGCAAGTTAACTTAGGTTCTTTGGTTTTGAAGCATGCATCCATGCTACATGTAGGTTTCGATTGTGTTTCTCTTACATCTAGCTACTAATATTGTTTATTGTCTTATAGGTCAACCTTGCCTCCTCTAGGTGAGTTTATCTTCCAAAGTGTCTTTAATCATGTTTTATATATATGAAGGGGCACCCTAATGCTATAGGTAGGGACATATGTCCAACTATGTTATGCTCTTGTTTGTCATGCACTATGTTATTGAACTTCTTCTTTCTCATCACTCTGTTCCTAACTTTTCTCAGTTTTTAATATAGGCCATACACTTCCAATTGTCATATCCATCGATTCCTATGTCACTTCACTAACATTTGGATAAGTGTTTATTTCCCTTTTCTTCTTGACTTGCATAATTTAGTTACTATCTCCTTTCAAAGCTTCTTTGTTCTTGTAGTTTAGTTATTTTATTTGCAATGGTTTGACTTTTCTTGTTTAAATAGTTTAGTTTCCTTTCCATCTATAATGGTTAGACTTGTTTTCTTCCTCCCCCAACATCACTTGCTTGTCATGCATTTGTTGCTTGTTGACTTTCTTTTATATTTATTTTGTCCTTGATATCACATGCTTACATGTTGATTTTGTGGTTCTTTGCTTGTGTCACGATGTTTAGGTGAGAGGACCTCCATGGTGGACTAAAAGGATTGAACTTTCCATGTGACATATTTCCCTCCTTAAGTCTGGGCACAATATTGTTCCACACTTTCCTTTGGGATTTCTATGAGCCTTATGCATCATTGCATCTTCTATTGTTGCTTGCCTTATTTTATTTGTCTTTTGTATCCTTGGTTGTGATATTCTCTTCTACATGGCACCTTGTGATGCAGACCCCCCTTCTCTCCTAAGGGCTATGCGACCTCCCGGTCTAGGATCGATCAAGAAACCGAGTTTGACTGACTCTTCGGCCCCTCAAGAACCTTCAATCCACTGAATAGACCCCTTCTTCTTAAGGCACAGGTTCTATGGAACCCGCGGGCTTCTCCTTAACGCTTTTAAAGCTTCAACGTATTTAGGCACTAGCTCTCTTGGTTAAGCCCCTCCCTCTACGTGACAAAGGCTGTGACCAGTCGCCTAATCGAAAGGCGCGTCATGACTTCACGTATCAGGTCTTTGCGTGTGAGTCACCCCGACTCTTCCGACTTTCGAAATCCCGACAAGAGCCTAGCGCATGCTAGCCCCTCTATTCTCCTTCGCCGATGTGACCCTTCACTATGACCGTGGGCCAATCTTTCAAGCGTTTCGCGATTTCGTGTTTCGCAACTTCGCATCTCGCGAAGTTCGCTTGCTCATCCTCCCAAAACCCGAACTTGCGAGTTTCGTTTGTCAGATCAACGGTCCACAATCCCTGCGATCCAATGGTCTAGATCTCCTTTTCGTGTATCGGGACTTTGCGTTTCGCGAAGTTGGAAGGACGATCACTTCTCTCCTCCGATCCACGATATCCAAAAATTCATGTGCACTAGATCAACGACTCACAACTCCCCGTGATCTGATGGCTCAGATCAAATCTTCGCGATTTCGGAGTTCTCGAGTTCCCAGAACTCTTAATTCTGATTTCCCGAGTTGCGAACCTCCGACTAGGCCAAATCTACGGTTCAACTCCCTCCTTCGATCGACGACTGTGATCAAATCGGGATTTCGCGATTCACGAGTTCTTATAACTCTATCTTTGATTTCTTTGAGTCATGAGTCAACGAAATGATGATCTCTCATTACGTGTCCTGTCTTGATGGACGGTTCTGATGATTTCAGAACGATCAACGAATGTGATCCTTTCACGAGTTCGCACTTCGCGAATCCTCACGACTCTGTCCTTTTACCTTTCCACTTTGCAAGTGAGTGAAATGCTGATCTCTCGCCACATGTCCTCCTTAACGATGGACGGTTTCGATGATTTCAGAACTTCGTAAGTCCGATTCTCCTGTACGCTTTCAAAGGTTTATAGTTAGTGCACTTTACCTTGATCGGATGGCTAGGATCCTTTTGCGCGCAGATCGGATAACTGAGATCCTTTCTTTGCGCTCTGATCGAACCACTGAGATCTTTTCTCTGGCGCTCAGATCAAACTATTGAGATCTTTTCTTTGGCACTCATATCGAACGGCTAAGATATTTTCCTTTGCGCTCATTCCTCATTGTCCGGATGCTAATCGGACGGTCCAAATCTTTTCCCCTGAGCTTACGCTTTCTTCTAACTTAGAAGATTTTTGAAATATTTAAAGGCTTCAACCTTTAACCTTCCCGCGAGTCCGTTTCTTGGATCTCGTTCGCACTTCTTGGAAAGTGCTATCCTTCCTGAGCTTGATCTCCTCAAAGATTTCGATCTCCCAAGCACTTTTTACTTTTCCGGGAAATTCGTCAAACTCAGATCCAAATATTCTTGAAAATAATTCTTTCTCGCCTTCCTGGCGTTCCTCTGTTCTTGTCCTTCGACTTCTTTACAGAGTCACTTCGACTCTTTGTCGAATTCCAGACATGTGCACTCTTTGCAACAGAGCTTTACACAAGATTGAGTTCTTGTGACGACTGTGCACACCTTGCGGCAGTCGCTTACACTTCCTGCAAATAAACCTTATGCTGTTCCTCCTGAGCTTACGAGTCGAGACAGAATCGGTCAACGCACTCCTTGCAGACTGTATTATGGATCTATGCACTCCTTGCAACAGATTCTTACACAAGATCTGGATTCTTGTGGACGATTGTGCACTCCTTGCAGCAGTCACTTTTCATTTCTTGCAAAGGAAATATTACGCTATTTCTTCTGAGCTTTACAAGTCGAAACATATTCTGTCAACGCACTCCTCGCGATTGTGTGCATACCTCGCACCGGCTCACGAAGAAAAACGATTTTAAATTTTATGCAAGCATTTCAACGCTACATACACTTGTAGCAAGATTCATTCATTCTTGAAACAAACAACAATAATAGAGAATTACGAACAACAACAATCTCACACATTTGGATCAATTTTCCTCTGTTATCTTCATTCAAAATCAAGAAAATGGTTACAACTAAAATCAAAGCAACAACTACTGTTCACAAATTCCTACTTTCTCATAACTCTCGTAACCCTTCTTTAGGGCGTACAAAACCTCTCTTTATATAAAAGAAAACAAACTAACTGCTACCTAATTGTGGTTACATCGAGATTAGGGTTAACTCCTAGGTCACGCGTGCTCGTTCCGTCTATACCCACGTGATCTTTCCTTTTATTGTTTTCTATCAGCTTCAAAAGATTTGCAGTACTGGCTAGCGTTCGAGACTCCGAATTGGTCCTCAGGCCCTGAGTTGTCCTGCCACGTGTACTTGCTGACGATGCTCCTGCATCACCTTGACATTATCCTCTTCATTCCTTCCAAGTAAGCGATATGTAATGTATGTATTTCACACTTAGTGCTTCCATACAGGGAATGTGATGATGACATGAGGCCTCCCACTTTCTGTGATTGTTTTACATGTGTTGGTAGTCACTCTTTCTATTGCCCTTTGTCTAGGCCTAGATATGTGAATGTGGTTTACCCATTTTAATGTCTTGTCCCTAGGTGAGGTCCCTTGGTTTCTTTTCCTAGATGATTATTTGACCATGTTTAGCCTTTTTGGGCTCTTCAAATGACAATTTTTTCCCAAGTTGGATCATTCTTGATATTCATGCTTGCGTTTAATCCCTTGGTTATTTAGAGATGCCTTTTTGAGATTTCCAATGTTCTTAGTTTTGTTTGAGGGGCACAAAAAGGTTGATAAGGTCAAAAACTATTTCCCCTTTTTATGCTCTTCTTGTGGCCCATGATCCAAAGGTTATATGGTTGACATGTGATTGTCTGACACAAATCTATGAAACTAGTGAACCAGAGACCACTTTTTTGGCAAAAATCTAGCAAATGCCCTATGAATCTAACAATTCTCATGTCAAATCCACAAATGAGTAGTTACAAAGAGGGTATTTTTCCTAGTGGTTATTTAGCATCCCTTTAATGCCCCTATGTTGTTCCCTTGTGTACACATATCCTTCATTTCATCTTTTTATGAGGTTCTAAATTGTATTCCGCAAAGCATCGAAACTCTCTCTAATTTGTAACCAAATTTCTCCAACTTCTTTTCAAGCTCTTGGGCTTCTTAGGTTGACTATCTCCATCAACTCTCTTAAAACAAAGACTTTTCCTCACATGTTCACTTTCTCCATTCGATTACCTACAAATGTCATATTTTTTATTTTTTCGTGAGCATATTTCTATGAGTTGGCTGTTGAATTACTGAGCGGGGGGCGATGAATCGGTAATAGAGAAATTTAATCATTTTTAACCATATAATCCAAGTGTTATATCAATGTATCATTAACATCCAATAACTGCAGAGTAAATAAGCAATGAACAAATGAACAATCATACACATACACAATACACCAGTGTTTTACGTGGAAATCCAAAGCAGGAGAAAACCATTGAATGCTTTTTCTTATATGTCTTGAAGAATTACATTCATTGGAAGCACCAACTTCCTTTGTTTTCCAGCTGCAACTGGAAGTAGGCTCCAACTCTGTAGTTTCTCAGGCTACAACTTGAGGGAAGCTCCAACTCCTCAATTCTCTGGCTACAACCAGAAGGAGGCTACAATCCCCTATGTTCTCCAACTACAACCACCTGTCCTTGCTCCGTCCAACCGCCCTGAAGTAGAAGTAGAATGATGGAACCGCTGTCACACTATCACTGTGAGATATACCACTGTAAACATGTACCAATAAACCTGAACTATGCATCAACCTGTACCATAAACAAGTGCATCAACCATGCACCAACCTGTACCAAACAATCTATAATCAACGTGTACCATAAACAAGTGCAACCAACCATGTACCAAGTATGTACCAATCATGTGTCAAGTACTCATCAACTATGACTCATCAATATGTACCAACATCATCAACTATACACCTCATGTATGTG
Source organism: Picea engelmannii (assembly GCA_009831015.1). Lineage (NCBI taxonomy): Eukaryota > Viridiplantae > Streptophyta > Pinopsida > Pinales > Pinaceae > Picea > Picea engelmannii. The sequence goes on from ML791397.1 coordinate 277,154, forward strand.
CCAACTCATCAACTACTTGTCTCAACCATGTACCCAACTTGTACCTCAACCAAAAGCCCTCATCAATTTCATCATCCAAATATGATTTGTAACTCTGTAATAGACCTGGTGTATATGACCACATCCCTGTAATGAATAAAGATCTGAAATTGATACACAACGTTCTTCAGTGTGTTTTATACAATTCCTCCAGGTGTCACTACTTGGAACCTCTCAGAAAAGGAGTTATGGAAAAAATGGCACACCTTGCTGAATTTTGTCTTATTCTAGAGAGCGACCTTGTAGAGCGTGCCCCACACAGAATATTTGTTGAATTGATTTGAAACTTAGAAAGCATCATCATAAGAATTTATCCTTCCTTGAATTTCGGCCTTCTTTTCTTCACTTTCCTCAGAAATTCGGCTTAGATATCCTTTGGTTACCTCAGACACCTATAGGTATTCAATATGTTCAAGTGTGTCTTAAATGAGAGAGCCTTGCCTCTTATTTATACTCTCCAAGTAGCGTCCTTAAAAACATCTTCTAGGTCACTTTGCCCACTTTCCTTATTTTAGGGTTAACCCACTTCTAATTTCTCCATCAAATTTATTATTGAATTAATTTATTTTGTATTCACTTTGAATTATAGTACACTCATCACTTCAATTTATTATTTACNTTTTAAAATCTCTTAAACCACTTTGACTACTTTGACCTTTTGGGGCTTCTAGATGACATATGAGGGTCCTCCAACTTCATAAGGCCATAACTCTCAAACCGTGAGGAGTTATGTGACGTTCCACATACCACTAGAAATGGAATGACATGTACTATCCATATAGAATAGTATTACCTGAAAATATATCAAAAACCATACCTTTATCCATCAAACAAACTTGGGTTCTCCAACTTCTCATGGCCATAACTCTCTAACCGCGAGGAGTTATGTGATGTTCTACATACCACCAGAAATGGCATGACAAGAACTATCCATCTAGGATAGTTTCACTGCAAAATTCACTGGCTTTCATCTCATTATTCCATAATTAAGCATGGGTTCTATAACCATACTTCTAGGATAACTCAATCTGCAAAGCGTCTTCCCGTGAGGGCTTTCACCATAAGGGGAACACTTTGGAGTTCATACATTTCTACTTATTATCAACTATGACAAGACAATAACGAGTCATATTTACATCAAACAATCTTGGGTCCATTACCCAACCTTTGTGCTATAGGGCTTCCTTCAAGGGTTGACATCAATGACAACCAACCTTAATCAACAATCTCCCCCTTTGGCATTGATGGCAACACTCTGATGCAATATTGAAATCATATCACTCATGCTCCCCTTGGAACCATCCCTCTGTCCTCTGCATATGATAAATCTCTCCCCCTTTGTCATCAATGGAAAATGTATCTTTCCATCTGGGGTTGCTCCCCCTGACTGAATTGTCCTCTTATGGTGTTTCCTTGTGTAAATCTAAGACATATAAGATAAGCATTCAAAAAACATTCATTTTGGAGTAGAAATAACTCCAAGTCTCTGGTGAAGATATTCAAAGGATTCCCGTGGAAGTGGTTTTGTGAAGATGTCTACCACTTGTTCTTTTGTGCCCACATACTCAACTCTGATGTTCTTTTCTGCAACTTGCTCCCGTAGAAAGTGATACTTTATTGGAATGTGATTCATCTTGGAGTGCATCACCGGGTTCTTCAAGATACTGATGACGCTTGTATTATCACAATATATTGGAATGAGCTCATCATACTCAACCTGTATATCTGTCAGAGTTTGTTTCATCCAAAGAACCTGTGTACAACATGATGTTGCTGCAATATACTCTGCCTCGGCTGTAGATAAAGATATTGATGATTTTTTCTTGCTTAGCCATGATACTAAACACTCACCCAAGTAGAACGCTGCTCCACTGGTGCTTCGTCGGTCATCAATACAACCTGCCCAATCTGCATCTATGTAGGAAATAAGTGATAGATCCTTTCCTTTTGAATACCATAATCCAAACTCTTTTGTTCCTTTGAGATATCTAAAAATCCTCTTCACTGCTAACATATGTGACTCCTTTGGTGCTGCTTGAAATCGTGCCACTTGTTCAACTACCTGCTTTACATCTGGTCTGGATGCTGTCACATATAGTAGGCTGCCAATCATTGACCTGTATTGCCTCTGATCTGTAGACTTCAAATCATCATCTTTGCTCAACTTGCAACTGGTTTGCATGGGAGTGATAACTGGTTTGCAATCTTCCATTCCAAACCTCTTTAACATTTCTCTGATATACTTGGTTTGAGAAATAAAAAATCCTTGGTTTCTTTGACACATCTGAAGACCCAAAAAGAATGATAGTTCTCCAAGTAACGACATTTCAAATTCATTCTACATATCCTTTGCAAATTTCTGGCTTAACCTGTCATTAGTACTTCCAAAACAATATAATCAACATAAACTTCAATTAATAAAATATTACCTTGAGTTACCTTGATGTAGAGGTTGTTTTCTGCGCTTCCTTTCCATAGTTCGTAGGGAGTTTTTTCATTGTTGTTTCTGAGCATTACTCTGTTTTGAATGTGAATTGATGTATACACCACATGTGTCCAAAAAATATCTGTCAATTTGGAATCCATTAGCATTGTTCGAGCCATTTCCTGTGTAATTATCATCCATTATGATAATGTTTCTTTGTCTCTGAACCACTCTCTGAACCAATATATGAATCCATGCTCTTGTCCATACTGTCCAAGACTCTACTTGCACAACTATCCATAATGCTGACCCATTTATCACTATACTATTATGAAGTTTTGATTAATCTATCAAACTGTACTTATGCTAACTGATTTCTCTGAATTTGTCTTCTCAAACTCTGCAAGCTTTTCAAAGGATGGTTCTTTGGTTTGTCACAACGATCACATAGACTCCCCTGTCTAATATTCATATTACTTGGGAGTCTCTAAGCCGGATGGCTCAAAACAATTCCTGCTTTGATGTGTATTCGTTGGCATATTCATCATCATCTTCATTGGTAGATTCATTATCTCTCTGAGCTCTGACTTCTTTCTTTCTATATGTGAATTCATATTTCACTACAATGCCAAAAAGTACAATATCTTGAACCTGTTTCTTATTTACCTGTCCTTCCTTTCTTTCAGTTATTTTCCAAACCTTTCTGTATCTGACATCTTTTCTTTTCTCTGTAGAATTTTCTTCATCTCGTTTTATTGCCAATCTCACGATCTCTGGTACCTGGTCTTTGTTCACCTGTTCTTCCTGTTTTCTTATCCATACTTTCTTATATATGATATTAGTATTCTCTTTCATGGAAGTATCAATCATGCTTCTATAATCACTAGCTATGTGTCCATAGGTATGACACTTGTAACACTCAATGTTACGTGTGACCACATAGACACTTCTTGCTTGAACATTTCTTTTATAATCCCTGCAATCTGCAACCTTATGTCCAAAGTTAGTACAATAAAAACAATTACCATAAAATAAAATTGCATACCTCGGAGTGAATGATTTTCTTTGTGGCGTAGTCATTCTGAATTTTTTCCTTGACTGATCATGATCATGATTGAAGCTTCTTTGTGGCATGAACATGGATGATCTTATTGAATATGTATCTTCAATAGTTTTCTTAGATTTTGGTTGACCATGATTCCTTCCTTTGAGTACTTCTGCATAACTCTTTATATTTTCTTCATTCTTCTTTTCTACCAACCTAGAGTGCTTCTCTTCATTCTCTATAACTGATGTGGATGTTTCTGTCTTTTCAATGTTCTTGTTGATCTTGACAACTTCTTCTTCAAGCTTCTCAACCTCTTTTTCTTTCTTCATTATCTGAGACTTCATGACCTCTTCTGTTCTCTTTGCTTCTTCAAGTTGGATTTTCAATGTAATTATTTCTTCTTCCAGTCTTTTCTCTTCTTAACCAAACTCTTCCTCAAGTTGGTTTAAGTCATTGGTTCTTTCCTTGAGATGATCCATCAATATCTTTTCTCTCATTTCTTCTTCTTTCTTTTGTGCTGCTATGTTGGCTTCTAAACATTTCTTTTGATATTCTAGAGTTTCTTCAATTCTTCTGGCCTCTTCTAGTTGAACTCTTAAATTCTTGATGACCTGCTGATCCTTTTCAGAACCTTGAACACTTTCCTTTTGGTTCATCAATTATTTCTTGGATGACTTGTTTTTTTTCTCTTTATTTCTTTAGATATTTAATTGCACTGATCAATTTTTCTTTGTAATCAACTTCTGCTTCTTCATACTCTTCCTCTTCTGAATCTGTCTGACATGATGAACATATTTCTTCTTTTTCTGTATCTGCATATTCTTTGGCATTTTCTGAATCTGCG
>ML791397.1:313377-330289 GCA_009831015.1 Picea engelmannii
GTGGTGTTCCCTTGAGTGATGGAGGATGCTATCACATCTGCCTAGATATTTGCACCCCAAAGCCAGCTTTAGGCACGAAGTCTGTGGTCATTTTCCCAGGCTAGCTGCCTTTGTTGCATGTTTTTCTGTTGCCTTTGTTTCATGTTTTTCTGTTGCATGTCTTACTTGATGTCCCTGTGGGGTCAAGCACTGTAATCAGAACGGAGGATGGTACCTAATTTGTGAATGCCAAGAAGGGTTCAGAGTTTCTCGTGAGGTGTTCCCTCGAGTGATGAAGGATGCTATCACATCAACCTAAATACTTGCAACCCAAAACCAGCTTCAAGATTGACAAATCTTTTGATATGGATAATACTTTATAAACCGTCTTTGTTTCACAATTGCTGTCTCTAGTCTGTATGAACCCAAATAGTCTGTATGAACCCAAAAGGTCAAGTTAGTCAATGTGTTCTTCAATGAGAATTTAAATTCCTGTGGAATCTGGTTTCTCTACATATTTTTGAAAAAAATCCAATGAAAAAGTTTTAATTGCATCCATAAAAGGGAGGTGCATTCTAGGGTTTGTAGCGGGTTTTGGGGATGACGTTAATGGATTACACCAAAATGCTGGCTGTAGAATGCAAGCTGTTTCTTTTTAGTGCAAGTATTGGAACTCGAAACATACAACTTCTAGCTTTGCAACCTCATATAGCTTTGCAACCTCATAAGGGTAGAGTTAGATGGGCTCGTGCTAGTTGTAGCTTTTTTTTTAAAAGAAAAGAGAAGACATTTGGGAACCAGTACAGCTTGTCAGTATATACGTTTTAGTTCAAAAATTTTAATCTTCTGAATTGGATACTGTTTGTTCTAAATTAAAATAGAATTTATTTGACTCTCTTGCTAATTGGCGCTAGTTCTCTGAGGCAGTTGTTAAAGATTCACTAAATGTGTGCTTTTTGTTGTTTTTTATAAACTGGCTGATAGTCAAACCAAAGTCATCTATATCTGTGTTTTCTCATCTTACTTGAGCACTGATATCTCTTACATGGAAATTTTCAAGTCGGTAACACAATTTAGTCTTTTGATTTGCCTAGTTAAAACGAAATTCAAATTTAAGGATTTTGCACGTTAATGTAAATTAATGTTTCTGAGTTTTCTTTGAGAATGACAATGTTTGCAAAGTTGCCTTTGCCTAAAGCCTCAGATAAAACCACATAATAGTTTAGAAATGCTAACAGAATACCTCAAACCATTAGCTATCCTGGAAACTTTATTCCAAAAAGTAGCAGCTGCGTCAGCACTCCTACCTTAAATGCACATTAAATGCTCCCACCAAATGCCTTCCAATAACCCACTAAACAGAGGATCTACTGTTTAAGTCCATTGTTTCTGTAATTAAGTGCGATAGCATTAGATAGTTTAAGACCTGCAATTGCAGGTGGATGAGAAGCAGGAAATGAAGGGGACAGCCCATGAGAACTTTTCACCGTGTTTAACACTAGATGCCACCTTGCAACATATAGAATCTCAAGTTTTTTTTGGAAGACCAACAAAGTGGTCAAGTGATCTTATTATGAAATCACCTGCTTGAAGTCCTCGTTGAACATCTTTCATTAAGCTGTCTACATGGAAAATTCTAAAGCCAAATCCATCAGATGCTTTTTGCCTGTTTTTGAATGTTAAACACGCTTATAATTAATCTATATCAGTTTTTCATTTAGACTGCATACAAATATTTCTTTGTCCCTGCTAATTAATTGCAGATGTTAGTTACAGCTTTGATCTGTTTGGGCCTGATGTTCCTACAGGTTTATGGAACCCTTGATCTCACGAGTTCCCATAATGGTTGTTGAGGGCAATCATGAAATCGAAGATCAAGTTGGAAATAAGACATTTTCATCTTACAGTTCAAGATTTGCATTTCCAAGTCAAGAGAGTGGATCCAGTAGCACATTCTATTACTCCTTCAATGCTGGAGGCATCCATTTCATCATGCTTGGAGGATACATAGATTACAATAAAACAGGTATAACAGGGTTTCTTCCAGCTTACAGTATATACTATTTGCTGAGCGCAATAGGAAGCTTTACAGGTGTTTTCAGATGGTAATAACATGAGAAAGAATCCTAACATTGGTTTTAGGGTAGGTCGGAAACATAGTTACTTTGTTGTAGTGATAACAGCAGGCATTTGGGCATAAAATCTTGGCTCAATTCTGCGTGCTGTATGATATTTATGATAATTGTTGTCTCCCTGTTCACAGGAGAACAATATAGATGGCTGGAGCATGATTTAGCAGATGTTGACAGGAGCATGACTCCTTGGCTTGTTGCTGCTTGGCACCCACCTTGGTACAGCAGTTATAAAGCTCATTATCGTGAGGCTGAATGCATGAAACAGGAAATGGAGGAGCTGCTGTACAGATATGGTGTTGATGTTGTATTCAATGGCCATGTGAGTAACTAACTAAAGAACTATTCAATAGATCTGTTTAATGGTGTTTCATGATTTTTCCCTTATTTCTTCTACTTTGATTAGGTCTGCAGCAGAACTCCATTAAACAATATCTAGGGGTGTATAAGTAAGTTGCGGTAAGAGGAAGAATGACTGAAATAATTTGGGTTAACTATAAAAGCATGCCTGTTGCTTGCAGGTCCATGCATATGAGAGATCGAACCGAGTCTTTAACTACACAATGGACCCATGTGCTCCTGTTTACATTACAGTGGGAGATGGTGGTAACAGAGAAAAGATGGCAATACCTCATGCTGATGAACCTGGTAACTGCCCTGATCCAGCTTCCACTCCGGACAGCTATATGGGTGGATTCTGTGCCTACAATTTTACATCTGGTCCAGCAGCTGGAATGTTTTGTTGGGATAGGCAGCCTGACTTTAGTGCATACAGAGAGAGCAGCTTTGGGCATGGAATTTTTGAGGTGAGCCATTATTATTATTATGAACTATTCACTGAATCTTAACTATCCTCAATTTCATGGTAGATTGATATGGAAAGTATATTTTGATTTCTACTTGAAATAGCAAATATACAGTTTTTTTCTTAGAAAAAAGATAGGTACTAAAAGTTTGGTTACTGAGTCGGGTTCAAATGGTAGGTGGCAATGTGTATTTAATATATAGGCCTTATTGGGTTGGTTCTGACATAAAGGTTTTGATACAACTATTTTAATATTGAACGATGGCACCTTGATAATATCCAGGTGAAGAATGAAACATATGCCCTGTGGACGTGGCATCGGAATCAGGATGCGTACAACAGTAAAGGGGATGAGATCTATATTGTGAGGCAGCCAGGAATTTGCCCAAATCAGCCGAAGTTCATTCAAACTGTTCAGAGTCCAAAAATTCAAAAGTTATGAACTAGTAAAACACATTCATCCTGGAAAATTAAAACCCTGAATGGATTGCTTTCAGGTCACGGGAAAGAGGCACCAGTTTCGACTTCCTGTTAATGCCCATTTGAGGAATTGAGTTTACCATTGTGGGCATGTATAGTACTATGTATTTTAGAAAATATGCTCCTTGTTCATTATTTGAAAATTTTCACAAAGGCACATTGCCATTAATATGTATTAATATGCATTAGTTTTGCCATTTATATTCGATGGCATTTCAATCCTAAATACTTTGGCTGGTGTGGATCTCCCGAGCCATGGTGAAACCATGCATAAGCACGGAATTTTGTTTAAGCCTTTAGTGGAGAAAAAACATTCCCAAGCCATGGTAAGATGTGAGAGAAAAAAAAAACGACAAATTCTTCCTCCAGAAGAGGTAGAAAATAAGGATTGAATTAAGTGTTCTCGTAATGAACTCCACTGGGAAAGAATAGGCAGGTTCAGTTTGCATCCTCTCCCTCAACCTCTATCTTGGATTCCCAATTTTTGTTTGCAGGGACCCATGGGAAGATAAATAAAGATTAAATCAAATGTTCTGGTTGTGAACTCCACTGGGAAAGAATAGGCAGGTTCAGTTTGTACCCTCTCTCTCATCACCTATCTTGGATTCCCAATTTTTGTTTGCAGGAACCCATGCGAAGATGTATGATAAGATGGAATTTTTTTCTCTGTCAGACAGTTATGCACTAATGGAGCATGATGATAATACCTTCGATCATTTCTTTTTGTCTACATCCCGTGGACAAACAGAACCTGTAGAAGAAATGAAATTGTTTCTACTCCATGATCATCCTAAGAGACAAACATCCAGATGTCTTTTATACGAACATGTCTCTTTTTTTCTTTTTTCCTTTGAACTTATGCTTTGTAAATCTCTTGATAGACTGAATTTCTGCAAGTCGTAAGTACCTGGCAGTAGAGTATTAATGACAGTATATGTCCACATATACGCAAATGGATCCCTGCACATATAATGCTTATTATTTACCTTCAATTTCAAGCATAAAGTACCAAAGGTCAGAGTAAAACAGCAGACAGTGTATGCCACATGTACATCATTAAATCTTTGTGCATATATGATATAATGCTTATCATTTGTCCTCAATTTCAAGCATGGAGTAGATAAGCTCAAAGTAAAATCTTCGGACAGGTCAGGTGGAAGTGTATCTCTTTCTGAGACTATCGCATGAGGTTAAAAGACAATAAATGTATCTTCCTATATATCTGTCATATATTTTCTCTTTGTGGTAATGTTAACCCAACTAGACATGGATCAAATGGTCTCTTCTTGCATCAATGTGCCCTCCTTGTTCCCATTATGTCCTATCCTAAAGATCTGTCACATATTTTCTCTACATAGGTGTTAACCCAACACATATTTTCCCTATATATTCAGGGTAGATGTTAACCCAACTAGAGTTGGACTCAAATGGCCCCTTCTTGCATCAATGTTGTCCTCTTGGTTATTCCCAAAAGTCGATTATAACACCATGTAGGTTTTGGCAAAATAACATACTGGAAGCTTTTATTTTGGTTAAACGTTTAATTTATTTGGTTATTTTCCATCACCAATTGCCTTTGGCCAACATTGGCCTGGAGTTCATCGTATCCTAGAGATTTATAAGAACGAAATATATTTCTGGTTTATTTCACATGTCACTTTTATGTGTGAATATTTATAATAATGAGGTATTTTTATGATTTGTTGGGTTGTGATTTACATTGCCATAGAAACAAAGTTCAAACGCCGATCAGCATAAAACCTACAAAAAGCAAAGGATAATATGCTCTGGTTGTCACTTCATATTAAAACTTACTTCAAGGCTCACACTTTGCTATTATCAAAACTTCAAATATCCTACCCTCATGTTAACAGTGTTACAAAGTTCATGTTTCTTAATGGATTGAATTGATTTAGGTGTAGATAACCATCATGAGTTCTAAATATGAGCAATACATCTTTGAGAATGTTTTACCATATTTACAACGATTGCACATGGAACTTTGGCGTTGAGTTAGTGATCTGCCATGCCACGTTGGGCACTTCTCCCATGAAAATGAAGAGTTCAACGAGTAGATGTTGATGCCCAGAATGGAGTGTTAAAGCAACAAGTAGTGGTGCAGCAAGACTTGAAAGTTGGAGTATATGGTATACTCAACAACCCCTAAAGTTGATGGAGACATCAAGGGGAAGGTTTAATTAGTCCAAGATCATTAAATGCAATTAGAAGATTACATAGGCATGTGGACGTTGAATGTAACTAAATGTTTATGTGTAAATTCTTGTTTGATTGCAAGTGAGAAGTTGCAGTAAAAGTGGAAGATTGTAATGTTTAAGTTGTAAAATAGGGAATTGTCTAACTATTCTACATTTTTGATCCAATAGTCAAATGCCACAAGGGTGGTAAGGGCAAGTTGCAATACAAGTAAGATTTCAAGTCTCACACAAAGGAATGTAGAGCTATGATGTAAGAGAATTCATGGATATTTTAAGTATGGGTGTAGAGAGATCATTTCAGGAAGGAGGTGCAAGTGGAACTTGGATAGAAATAACATAGGCATGATACAGGTTGTATGTGTTATCACCTGTTAATTTGCATTAATTTTTCCAAAGCATCTGGTCATTGTGCTATCTTTCTCCTTAGATTTTAAAACTTTTTCACCAGCTCCGTCAAGCTCCCATCACCTAAATCCTTCACTTGACCGATCATCCAAAATAGTCATGTCCTCCATGAGTAAAAAATTTGGCAAATATTCCAAACCTATATCTAGCCTTAATGCTTATCTAAATCCCTAGGTTCCATCACTTCATTAATTTTTACCGTTATTATCATATTCCGGTTGAAAATTACAAATATCCCTTTTATTAAGCTTAAACACCCTTATCGTATCCACAAAGTCATGTGATAAGCCTCATATGCCCAAAGTCCTTAGAAAATATCACGTCAAATCATGGGCACGAATCTCAAAGGGTGGATGCTCGAGGGAGAATTAGCTGGTCTGAGAGACGTGTCTTTACGTGGTGAATATTGGGGGTAAAAGTAGTGTGGAAGCCCGATATAATAAATGCAACCATTTATCATATGGTTTATGTGAGGCACAAAATTATGAAATTTCCAATAAATGAAATTCTTCCTCACGGTGAAATTGTTTTACAAAGGTAAAATTCAAATTTTACAAATTAAAGAGATTAATGTTTATTTCCATAGAAAATAATTAAATGGCAAGATGCACGTGAAAGGAAGACTTGGATAAGTTTTTATCCAAAGGTTTTATTGAAGTTAAAGAAGAAGATTAAAAGTATTTTACCAAAGATGGTAACCAAGGCATGGTTTTCAAAACCATGGGAAACAAACCAGTCAATGGTTTTCACAGTGAAATGGTAAATTGGAAAAAACAAGACACAACAAATGTTTTTCATAGTGAAATGATAAATTGGACAAACAAGACATGGTTTTCAAAACCATGGGAAGCAAGCAATAAATTGTTTTAAAAACCACGGGCATGAATTAAATTATGGAAATTTAATTCTACAAAATAAACAAATATTTGAGAATTATTTTTATTCAAATATATTATTCCCAAATATTTAATGAGAATATGGATAAATGGAATTAGATTTGGAGTATAAGTGACATTTTAAAGAGAATGTGGCAAAGGAAGGAGCTGAAGTGTCACAAGAATCGATAGTTGGATCATGAAACGTTTTTTTTTCTGAAAACTGTCATTTGTAATCATTGTACTCAGTTTTAGAAGCTGAAACGTTTTTTTTCTTCTGAAAACTGTCATTTGTAATCATTGTACTCAGTTTTAGAAGCTGAAACGTTTCAGTTCAACTATTGTAATAAGTTTTTAACTAAAGGAACTCGAATTGTTTAAGTATTAGGAGTTCCCAATGTATTAATGGTTGACAGAAGTGCAAGGGCACCTTTTTGTTGTTTCTGAACTCAATTGTAATTTTTTGGAGCTGAATTGAATACATATGCAGAAGCTTTTGAAGTTTCTATGAAAATATTCTAATGGTTTTGTCTCCTTTCATTGTATGTATTTCCTGTGTTCTTTAATTCCATTTACATTTTCTTATGTTTAAATTGGAGAGTCAAAGGCCCAGAATTCATCTTGTGATGCTCTCATGCTCTCGTCTTAAGCAATTTAAACTATGTAATTTTCTTCCTAGCTAATTCATAATTCATTTCAGTAATGCTCTGATGTAGTTATTTGTTTTCTCTTTCCTCTTACACCCTGCTTAAATATAATTCACGACTCAGTTTCATTGCCTCATTTAGCCTTTATCCTCTAGGGAATTCTACTAGTCATTCATTGTTTTCACTCACTTTCAGAATTTCGACTCTATAGCCCTAAGTGTCCCTCCCCTTCCTTGCAAGCAACTTTATAAACCCCCCCTCAAAAAACAATTCTAGCCATTGATTGCCAAAGAATTATCAAGTGACATAAGAGAGCCCTCTCTGAGCTGAGTAGGCTAGTGCCTCAACTCTAACACTGGTTGAAATAGTTACCTCTGTCGTTTGTTTATCAACCGAACAAATTTACAGAGTGCTAACATTCTGGCGCCGTTGTCAGGGACGAAATTGAAATTTTTTCCCTGGGAAAGAATGACATGGTTGAGTTCTAAGGCTTGAGAGCAACAAACACTTAGGCACATATTAGATGTATTCCTGCTCCGACGACTCCACACATCAAAAAATCAGTTTGAAGGTGATTCCATTGATAGAAGAATCCATAAATTTAAATTTTCACAGGCGACTCCATTGTCCAAAGACTCAGTAGCCTAAAGATTTTATTGATGACTCCACTGTTTCAAGATGGATTACAGATATGCAAGGTATGCTTTAATGAATCTCTCTCATATTCCTGGCTTTCCAAATCGTATTCCTCACATAGATTGACAAAAATATTTGCCTAAATTCAAAGATGGGAAAGGAAATAATGCTGCCTTGCACTTGATTAGATTTCACATGCACATATGTAAGCTGGGGGTTGAATTTCATGAGGATTGTTTGATGAAAATGTTTATGGCTACTCTACAGGGGAAAACAATATTATGGTATGAAGGTTTAAAACCAGACAACTTATACTCTCTTAAAGATTTCCATATAACATTGTTTAAGCATTATGGAGAATCTAATCCTTTATTCTTGGTGTTTGAAGATTGTTGTGAGTTTTGTGAACATTTCATTAAGTACCTTGAAAATGTTTTTGGTGATGACGAGTGTATGAATGATGAAATCATAGAAGCCCTTTATAAATATTCATCTCAACAACAAATAGTAGCCCCTCCTTTGGTTGAAGATGAAGCTGATCAAGAAATTGTTGTTAAAAGTCATTTTTCTTCTCCTGAACTTGAAGATATTCAACAAGACAAAATGTTTTAAAGTTGTTTTTCTTCCCTTATGAATGATATGGTTGTTCAAATTTCAAGTGGCCTAAACATGGATGAGGGTTCTAAAAATGCATCTATGGAGACTTCAAGCAGTGAACAAACAAATTACATAGAGTTTCAGGAAAAAACAAAACATTGTATGCCACTTTTCGATCAGAAATACAGAAAGATAATGAAGAGGTAGTCGTTTTATTTGATTCCTTTGAAAATCATGGTTTTGAAAATGCATCAATGGGAACTCTAGACTGTGAAATAGTTCATGATGCTATATTTTCACATTTGCAAGGAGATTATGAACAAGAACTTATTTCCATTCATTCATTTGAAAGTCAAAATGATAGTCCTCAAGAAAATTTCCAGAAGGTTAATAAAACCAAATTAGAATTGTTTGATGAACAAGAGGATAGCCTTGATGCACATAATATGGCTGTCATATTTGAAGATGTTCAAGAATGTATGAATGTTTTTGTTGAGATGCATGGAAAAGTAGACAAACCTATTGTTGCCATTTCATTTGAAAATGTTCTCAGAACTAAAGAAACAGAACAAGAGCAACACACACTTATGAATGAGGCTTGTCTTTTTGTTTTTGTTCATCAAGAAGAAATGATTTTTCATGGTTTTCAAGATCTCGTGGCCATCCTATTACAGTCATCAGTGAAGGAGAAATTTGTTTCATTCATAAGCTCAGATTTTGGATTCAAATTTTGTTTTCAGTTGCCATCTTTTACATTTCTCTGCCCGCTTAAGAAAAATGTGAGCAGAGGAAAATCGGGAAGCCAATTGCTTGATTGGCTGCATTGGCACTTTAGGATCACTTGATTGAGTATTCATTTCAACATTTTTAGAGTAGTTAGTATTATCACATTAAGTTGCCTTGGGTTTTTAGCCTTTAGTTTTATCTTTTCTTAAGCCTTAGATTTTAATTTTTTAATTTGACCCTTTTAAAAGTGTGTTTGTTAGGCCCCCCTTGATAAATAAACTATTGAGTCATGACTTGTGTTTTAATCCTCATTCAAATTTGGACTTAGGACCGTTTTGTTCATGATTTATCTTTGATCCCTTCATGACTTGTCACTAGGATCGATTCACTCCATGAATAGTTTGATTTGACAGGCCATTTTCCTCACTCATGCCCTTGTAGCCTTGCATTCTTGTCCTTTGCTTACATGTCCAATCATTTTTTGAAATGAAGCACTGCCCACTCATCAAGAGTTTCCGTAGCACCTTTCCCGTTCACCATATTCCACCATGATTTATGATTACAATGCTGATGTCATCTTCCTTGTTTTCAGCGCCAGGAGTTGGTTAAAAGATGCTTTCAAGATCTCATATTTATGAGCTCTGATAACGGTTTGTAATTTTTGAAAAACTCAAGACTGCTATGCTGCGCAAACTCCCAGTTCTGACCAGTCAACAACAGTGCTATCAGATCCGATGCTGAGGTAGATTTAGAGGCCGAGATGCTCGTACCTTCTTCCTGAAATCTTGCAGAGGTTTTCAAACTGATTTTATTCCACAGGTATTCCGTGTTTTTCCCCTCTGCACATAAATTTCAAGGAGAAATAACGCTCATAATTTTGGTTATCGGGCCCGCATAGCTGAAGGAGATATTTCCTCACACCACCCTATCATTTTCTTCCCTCCTTTTAAACCTGTAAATCTCATTACTTGCATATTGAAGTTTGATACATCCGCCCACCAGTGCTACTAAGATCACAACATCCAAGCAAGTTCTATCCTCTGCATGCGCAGTGTGCTACCTAGAGGCGCTGCCCAACCACACTATTTCTCCCTTGCCTCCTCTGACACTTAAGTTGGGTGTTTTCTACCCAGTTTCAAAGGCCAATTACAGGGTATCCTCTCATTTTCCAAGTGTTCATACCTGCACACATCCAAGGGTGGGATTTCCATAGCCAGTTTAGCTAGTTAGCAACCAGTCTGGTTTAAGGGAGTTTTTGTTCACTTGAGCCTTGAATTTAGGTCCTCCTGGTTATCACCACTCCATAGCCATAAGAAGCTCCTATCCTAAACTATGGAGACTCCTTAGATGAAGAAGTCACACAAGGTGGGTAAGGTAGTTGGAACTGAACCTGTGGATATGCATATTTTTGAAATAGAGCCCATGGCCAGAGAATTTTTTCAAAGGGTGGGATGCTTCTCTTTCTGCCAAAATATGAAAAGAGGTCATCCTGAGGTGACAAGGCAATTTGCCTTAAATTTTGATGGCCTGAAAACCAAGGTAGGGGATCTAGAATTTGAGGTGATTGAGGCCTCTATTTCAACTGCTATAGGAATCCCTATCACAGGTGAGAAACGGTTTAAAGCCATGGCTTTGAATGCAGCCTATCCCAAATATTTCCTTAAGCCTGAACATCAAGTTGGTAATTTGTCTAAAGGCGTGCCAAGGAATCATTTGATTGAGCAGTTTGACAAGATATTGAGGATCATTCAGAGATACTTTACGTGTGAAGGGAGGTTCAACACATTATACCAGTACCATATAAGGCTTTTGCTGCATTTTACTGGTAAAATTGAAATGAATATTCCCTACTATTTGCTAAGGAGCATAGGCAAGATGTTAGACATGATTCAATCCAAGTCTAAGGATGTGGATACTAGCATCTTTCACTCTGGATTGATTAGAATGTTATTTCTAAAGAATTGGGTAAGAAAGATATCTCATGGGAACATTTTGTTATTGCTTCTCACTTCAAGTTGGATATAACAACTACTCCTTAGTCGCAGAAAGCAATCCTTTTACCATCCACCAGTGCTGCTAAAGCAGGTACTAGAAAGAAGAGAAAGGGTAGAGTTCCTATTCAAGATCCATAGGTCATCGAGGAGGTCACAGGTACTTAGGAGGAAGCTTGTCATTCTTCACAGAGAGATTTTCCACCCCCTCCTCCACCAGAGTTAGAAGAAGCCCCTTCTTCTACTAAACTTACAACAAAGAAAGGGAAGAAGCTACACTTCTCATCTCCTTCAACAACCAACATCAAGGTCATAAATCCCTTCACAAGAGCATAAACTTCTAAAGAAGCTGTTGAAGAACAATCCCTACCTAAAGTCTTTATCCAACAGAAGAAGAAAGATAAGGGTCAAGGCATTGGAAAGCCTGTGGAGAAGAAAGAAGAAACCCCTATGCAAAAGAAGAAAGATAAAGGCAAAGACATCAAGAAGCCTAATGAGATGGACAAGGTAATTCCTATGCAGCAGGAAGAGGAGACCATGAAAAATACTGTTGAGACTGTTCACGTCACTACTCCACCTGACAACCAGACATTCAAAAGATTAATCAGGCAACTTAGGGATGCTAGGAAGGAGGTGGCTCAGTTGAAAGAAGAAGCCATGTCTGACAGGGTTAAGATGAAAGAACTCATGGATGGCTACAACCACACTCTTTACCTAGAAAGGTTTGCAGCAAGAAAGGCCCAGCCTTTCCATAGGCAGCTCAAAAACATTTATAGGAAGAATAAAGGCTTTCAGTCTTAGAACAGAAAGCTCAAAGCAAAGTTGCAACATTTTCAAGATGAAGTGGCTCAAAGGAACTTGCAGGTATTGGTTGAAGCTGCTATTGAAAATGAGACACCGACAACCAAGGAGAGCATAGCTCCATTGAAGAAGCCTGTCACTGCTAAAAGGAAGAAGCCTGTTGGGAAAAAGGAGGATCCTCTTTCTCCAAGAAAGAGTGTCAGGTTAATGAAGTAGCTAGTGAAAGGTGAGCTCCATTTTTGAAGATGGTCCCTTTTTGTGAAGATAAACTATTGATGAAACACTACCTCTGCCACCTATACATGCTTCTAGTGCTTACTGTTCAGAGTTTTGGGTTTTTATAAAGAATTAATCCCTTCGACAGTAATAATGCAGACATTCTGTAGTGCTATGATGCTACATAATAGTCTATTTTTGATATTCCACCATTTTGCTACCCACATAGTTGTCGAAATGCCTAAGACTTATGAAGCTACTACTACCCGAGGTTGCTACCCATTCTGTACATGTTCAAGTGAAGGTGTTGTGTATTTTGATGGCGTTACCTAAAGTTTCACAGAGACATACCAGATTGGCACTACCTAAATTCGCTACCGAATTTCTGGAAGAGACAAAAGTCTACACAGAGACACACTAGAATGGCGCTACCTAAATTCTCGCAGAGACTGAAGTTTGCACAGAGGATACGAAGGTTTAGCACTACCTTTTCTACTTTTCTAGTTTTGAGGTTGCGTTACAAAATCTCATGAAATTTGGCGAAGACACTACAAAGTGCGCTACTCAGAGTGCTACCCAAAGATGCTACCAACAGATACCAGGAATCCAGGAGGGTCGAGCTAACAACTTTTGGATAGCTGATGATGGAGAGAGTTGCATAAACAACAACTGACAACATGATGACAACCACATTCCCTTGAAGGACACATGACAAAAAAGGAGTTGAACACCAAAGGGGGATCAAGTTAGTTCAAAGATTGGTTGGATTAGTCACCAACACTTTCCCATTTTATAGCATAGGTTGTTAGTCAAGTTGTTAGATGGAATAAATTCTTAGAGATTTTCATGGGAAGGAGGCCAACTCGCACCTCCAACTGTTGCCTCCCTTTTTTGTTATAAATAGATAGATGAAATGCTTTAGTAGGTTCGAATGGTTGAGCAAGGCTCCCTTATACTGTAATATTTTGATGAAGTTATTGTGAACTGGTTATGTACTTGATTTGAGACATCTTGGTTAATACAAATCAACTTTTCTTTCCATATTATTTGCTTCTGATGCTAAAGTGTTCAGGCTTTGAATGATTCACATGAATTGTTGGGGTGATATTATGATGTATGTTTGATTATTATATTATCATGATGTTTCTTTAGTGCCCTTAAGTTCTGAACTCAAGAAGATCTTGTGTTAAGAATCTTTCTTCCTTAGGTTGTATGCAGATCTGATATTTACAACAACCTCTACACTCCTCTCATTGAAGTATTCCCTCTGTTCATACCTATTCCCACTTACTGATTGAAGTTAGCCAAGACCTTGATTGCTTGTGCATGCTAGCCCTGATTTTTGAGTTGGAACATTGTCATCTTGAGTCTTATCCATTTGACCCCTCAAAAATCTTTTACATTCACATATAACCTGATGGGTACTGGGCTTGCCTTTCATGCAATCTGAAGGTGATTCCTAGTGCTAACAAGTAGGAGTGTGCAAATAAGCTTGTTGGTCAAGAATTTTTCAGTTTGGATTTCCAGTAGTGTGTACAGTCAGATTTCAGCGGTGTATTCAGTTTTCAGTATCTAGTTGAGAGCAACGTGCACAATTTGGTTTTCAACAAACATAGGTGACAGGTCGGAGCAGGGTACACACATGTTTTGAGAGCAGCCTAATGGATCAGGCACCGGGTCTATGAGTTCTTTTCTACCTCACTAGGAGGATAACATCCCCATTTGGAGCCAATGTTATCACGTGCTAATTTGCATTAATTTTTCCAAAGCATCTGGTCCTTGTGCAAAGGGTTTATTATTTTTAATATAAATATTTTTATATTTATATTAATATTTGATCCAATATTCAATTTATGGCATCACGTAAAATCATGGGCACAAATCTCAATTTATAATGTGGAAAAGTCAAAGGGTGGATGGAGGGCGCACATACATATCGGGCAGAGAATTAGCGTGGAGGTTAATTATGTGAAGGCGGGCCGATATGTAAACGGGTGGTTTTGGTCGGGGAGACGTGTCTTTATGTGGTTATTTTTATTCAAATATATTATTCCCAAATATTTAATGAGAATATGGATAAATGGAATTAGATTTGAAAGAGTATAAGTGACATTTTAAAGAGAATGTGGCAAAGGAAGGAGCTGAAGCGTCATAGGAATTGACAGTTGGATCATGAAACGTTTTTATGAAAACTATCATTTGTAATCATTGTACTTAGTTTTAGAAGCTGAAATGTTTCAGTTCAACTATTGTAATCAGTTTATAACTAATTGAACTCAAATTTTATAAGTATTAGGAGTTCCCAATGTATTAATGGTTGGCAGAAGTGCAAGGGCACCTTTTTGTTGTTTCTGAACGCAATTGTAATTTTCTGGAGCTGAATTGAATACATATGCAGAAGCTTTTGAAGTCTCTATGAAAATATTCCAATGGTGGTGATATGAGTTTTGTCTCCTTTCATTGTATGTATTTCCTGTGTTCTTTAATTCCATTTACATTTTCTTCTGTTTAAACTGGAGAGTCAAAGGCCTATAATTCATCTTGTGATGCTCTCGGCTTAAGCAATTTAAACTGTGTAATATTCTTCCTAGCTAATTTAGAATTCATTTTAGTAATGCTCTGATGCAGTTATTTGTTTTCTCTTTCCTCTTACACCCTGCTTAAATACAATTTATGACTTAGATTCATTGCCTCATTTAACCTTTATCCTCTAGGTAATTCTACCGGCAGTCATTGTTTTCATTCACTTTGAAAATTTCGACTCCATACCCCTAAGTGTCCCTCTCATTCCTTGCCAACAAATTTATAAAAACCCCCAAAACAAACTAAATCTAGCCATGATTTCCAAAGAAATATCAAGTGACATGAGAGAGCCCTCTCTGAACTGAGCAGGCTAGTGCCTCAGCTCTAAAGCTGGTTGAAACAACTACCTCCGTCGTTTGTTTATCAGTCGAACAAATTTATAGAGTGCTAACAATATGCATGAATGAAGTATGGGATAGCATGTTGTTTGGGAAGCATACATAGTTTTGAATGCACTTCTCCAAAAGGGATAACATGTAGTTTGAGAAGCATACGTGGTTTTGAATGCACTGCCCCAAAAATGTGTGCAAGGTAGATCAATGAGACAGATTGTAAGGATGGAACCATGCTTAGGATTTCTAAGGAGGAGCAATCGGAGAGGAATACAACACACATAGACAACATGGACTTGGACAAGAATGATAAGAGTGATTTCACACTATAAATTTAATAATGTGCACAAATCAAATAGTGGATTAAGCCAAAGTGTGAGTTTTTATTTCCTATTCCCTTTCTCTAATGAATCAATTCTCCTCTTGCTCCATCAAATGCATCTCTAAGGATCAAATGTTGAGGTTAATGTGCTTCTTTGGGCTAGTTTAGACATAATATTACATGACATGTAGTTTAGGCATCTTGAAATTTTTTTCCAACTTTTTAGCAGTGTCTCACATTAAGGCTTCCCAGCAAGTGTAAATATGATTTCTCACTCTAATTTATTTTTTGCACTTCCTTTTCGGCGTATGTTAAGTATTGCATACATGGATATAATGTTAGATAAGATTTCATGTTTGCTTAGTGTCTCGTTGAAACTGGATTAAGTATTTCCATATGATTCTTCCGTTCTTTTATCAATCTGTGATTGTTTGTTGACTTAGCTCCAAGTCCTTGGTTGTATGAATTTTTTGACCTACTCTTGGTTCTTCTTTGACTTCTTTATGTGCTTGTCTTGCATCCCTGTTTACACCCAAACATGGCATCCATGTAGTGCAACCAATGCCCTCACAAAGGTGAGTGGCTCACTTGGATTTGGTCAATGGATTAAGTTTTTCCATACATTGATTTCGTCTTTTAGTTGGTACATCGTGTCTTAACTCTTTTTCCATAGGGAAAAAGTAACCAACATCCACTTTTCTCATGTTTTTCTTACATCGAATTTTTATTTTTCTATTGCTTTGATACTCATAACTACTTGCATTTTAGTATTGTCCATTTTCTCTTTGTTTGTTTACATGCTTGGATTGGACTTCATGACAAGTCGTTGAAGAAAATTGAGGTACTATGAGGCTGCTAACTAAGGTTTGTCTTTGACCTTGAGATTGGCTCTAAGTTTCAATCTCCAAAATTTGCCTTTGCTGCATTTTAGGACAACAAACAATTTAGTAACTTTCTTCCCATAGTTTTTGTGGTTAAGTGTTCTTTGAGGTGCCCTTGCAAGTTTTTTCGTAACCCAATGTTAGCACATGCAATATATCTCAAAACAAGTAACAAACCTCTACTCTTTACAACACAAATAAGATGATCTGCACTCTAAGCATGAATGAAATGAACACAAGTGTTTTTGGTCAACATGACCCTGGATAAACCCTCCCCCCCCCCCCCCC
>ML791397.1:330491-341129 GCA_009831015.1 Picea engelmannii
CCTCTTTTGTCACCTAAATGAACAAAATAGAGGTGCTTACAAGCTTAGTTGGGTTAGTTAAGCAAGACAATAGTAAATGAAAGGGTTAGAAGAATAAAGCATAAAAGACTAAGCTAAGAATTAAACTAGGAATGATAAAAACAATTAAACTAAAGTGCATAAGGACATAAGAGCAAGAAACAAACAAGACTCATGTCACCAATGGAAAATATTGTATTAGTGAAAATAAAACAACAAAGAGAAAGGGGGACTTTGGATCCCTTCTTCCTCCAAGGGAGGGCTCTTGGACCCCCAAGATTGAGCTCTTCTTACAACTTGAAAACTTGAAAGAAATGGTGAAATAATCCCAAGCTAATTCATTCAAAGGATGATGTGAATAGCTCCAATGGAATGGTGCTAGTATTCTCTTGATGAGAAAAGAAGATTCTCCAAGAGAATAACAACAACATAACCTTACAAATGAATTCCTTGAAAATGTAGTGAACCCATGGCCTTCTTTTATAGCACATCTTTGAGGTATTATGCAATCTACTTTTAGTGTGAACAAGGGGTTGTTTAGGGCACCTTTAGGTATTTGACCATCCACCCAGCCGGATCCAACCGAGATTTGGATGTCAAATCGACTTGGAAATTGAACCATAAGTGGGTGGGAGGCCTACCAACATCTTAAATGCGTCGTTCTCAGGTGTGCATGGATTTTAGCATCCACAGTCACACATTGTGAGGATGTGTGCTTTTCCTGCGTTTCTTTATGGCGCATGTGCGTGCGCTACCTGTATAGTCATAGCACATCCTGATTTGATAACTGGTTGTATAGTTTTGGACCCTTTTGGAAATGATTTTTTGGTAATTTTAGTCCATGGGTGAACTTAATAGTTGTTTGAAGATGCTGGATTCCTATAACCATTTGCGGACGAAATTTCAGTGATAACAGATGCCCCCTGATGGATGAGGTTAGGAGCATACGTATAGCCGAAATTCATCAATGTTTCTTCTAATGAGAGTACCATTGTAAGAAAGAGCGATAGTGAGAGTAGAAAGAGCGACCCGTTGGAGGGAGAAGGGAACCTGTAGGACCCAACCTTTCGCAGGGTGTGAAAAATAAATTGTGTACAAACGAGGCGGGCATGCCTCATGCTCGTGTCATGTAACTCAAAAAATGTGGAAGACAATAATCGAATTTGTGTTGGTGAAGATGAATGAAGCGCCCTCGGGGGCGTGTTGATAAGAGCAGAGGACAATTCTGATGAGAAACAATACTCTGAAAAGTAGGCAATGACACCTGTAGGAAGTATCAAGGATTCTGTGGGCATTGATAGCGCAACAAATTTCAGAGGTCTTCGACAAATACAAGAATAACTGCAATAGTTGCAAAGTAAGACCCACCGTAACATGGGAAAGTGTTGGAGTCGAAGGTTATGGGGGTCAACGACAACAAAGATAAATGATGGTTCTCCCTGTGTCGTCCGAGACTCCTCATTGTAAAGGTAATGAGAGTTAAGATACTGTCGCCCTTCTGGAAACTGTGTTGATGTCGAAAAAAAGGGAGACGTGACACCAAGAAGCAAAGGGCTTCGTGAAATCCACTGGGTGAGATCAGGAACTAAGGAGGTACATGGACGAAGTCAAGATGAATGGAGACTCAAGACTGCCCTTGGTTGGGGATATATGCGGAGTATATGTGGCAACAACCGTTCAACTAGGTCGAGTGTCAGGGGGACAACTAGACGTGGGATAAATTGTGCTAGAGGCGGGACAAAGTGAACAAACTCAGAGAACAGAGATAGGT
This sequence comes from Picea engelmannii, assembly GCA_009831015.1. NCBI lineage: Eukaryota > Viridiplantae > Streptophyta > Pinopsida > Pinales > Pinaceae > Picea > Picea engelmannii. The sequence goes on from ML791397.1 coordinate 332,281, forward strand.
GGCCAGTGGGATACTTGTAGTTTATAGATGATGTCAACGGGAGTAGGTGATAAGGAATGCCCCAACCAAGGGCGACATGGGTTGCGCTTGCCAAAAGGGAAGATGGTCGCCAAAGGTGACGAAAAAAAGCTATGTAAGATGATGGAAACAATGACTTAATTACAAAAAGAATTAAAAAATCAGTTGGGATAATAATGCAGATACAAAAACGGGTGCCCCAGTGTAAGATGGCGCAAGTTGGTGAAAAAACAAGTGGAGGGTTGGGGCCCCATAGGCAGGTTTCTGTAGTAGGGAAATGTATGGAGGGAAATTTGCAGATGAGAAAAATGACAGTGGATGAAATGGATGGTAAATGATGCTGCAGGAGTGGAGTTAAAATAAAACCATGAGGAAGTGCCCTTGGAGTCTGTTGGGTAGGCTAGAAAAAATGAGGAGAAGGAGTATGTGGCTGATTCGTGACATGATGTAAGACTATTGGGACTCCCATTCCTAAAGGGTGAAAACAACATGAGTGTCAAAGTGACAAGGGGGACTATGAATGGGACAACTCATGTGGGGGAGAGTGCTACCAGGTGACAGTACCCAAAATGCAGTGGAGGTGACAGTACTGCAGAGCCGGATTATAGGGACCCTAAAGGAAAATTTCAGAGGGTGTGACTGGAGATGCAATTGAGATTCATAGGGAATGATTACATGCCAGGGTCAATCATATACCTGAAGGGGTCGCGTTGGTGTGTGATTACCCAGTACCTGTACACATGACAACCAAATACCCGATGCGAACAATATCTGAAGATAACAAACATAGGACAATTATTTGACAATTTTGAACATGATCATGCGTACCTGGATGGGGTATGAGAAAATGACTCCCCGAGGGCCAGGGATGGATGGTGACCCGGGAAGTATGAATGTGTAGGCGATGGGATTCTGATCCCGTGGCTGAAGACGGATCAAAAACCGGACGTCCAAAGCTCCTGGAATTGAGCATGGAAGTTTTGGCCAAAAGGGCCTATATATAGCTGTAGGGCCCACATTTCCACCTCATTTGTACTTGCTGCTATAGTGATCAGAGAGGAGATTCCAGAGCATATTCAAATATTCTAGGAGTGCGAGGAAGCTGATCTAGGAGGTGCGAGAGTCAGGTTAGTGGTCTCATCCTCCTGTACAGTAGTTAGATGTTGTTTTTGGGTAGGACCGTACGGATGGTCGTACGGTGGGTTTTTCAGGAGTGGGGTCCCTCAAATATGCAGGCGATTGATGGCGACCTGCGCATGAGTGCGCGGATGTAATGGGTATAGTCGTGCACAGGTGCGTCCCAATTTGGGAGACAGGCGCGCATGGGGATGCACACTTGTTTGACGCTCAGCCGCACACATATGCGCGACTGTGGTTCCGATAGTAGCACATAAGTGCACTACTATGTAGTGAACATGCATGCATTTGATGCACGTCTATGGGGTGAACATGTGCGCATGAGTGCACGCCTGTGGGGAAAACAACCGTGCCCTTGATGCAAAGCTAAGGGTGAAAATAATTTATGTTTTTTGGGGATATTTTCGATGTATTGATGAGTTGTAATGGCTGATCGAGTACTGTGTATGTGGATGTAGGTGATCAGTTGGGATGATGCCGATCCATTGGAGAGAGAGGGACTGGGCCCAATTGAGGGAGGCTGTGAGGGATGAGGAGTCGACGGTTCGGGGTGCTTTGGCGGCCTGTGGGATGCTGAAGTTTTTTGAGTGTCCACTGGTGAGGGCACATGAGTATCTGCTGCAATTTCTGATTTCCATGTGGAGTCTGGAGTTGCAGTGTTTCATTGTGCGTGGGGAGCACTTGGTATTCTCTGCTGAGGAGGATGTCTATTTTCTGACTGGGCTCCCTTTTCGGGGAACCCTGCTACAGGCCGAGCCGGTGATAGTTGGGGATGGGCAGTTGGCTACCCTTTCCCGGGCATACTGTTCGGGAGAGGATTCATGTCCGAGTCCGAGGTGAGGATTGGGGCGATGGATGCCCTGGTTCATCGTTGCATGGCAACGATGATTGTGAGAGTGTATGGGTCGCTCATGACTCAACCGATTAGTGGCGGCCAACTGAGGATCATGCAGTGGGGGCATGATACTACACACCAAGATGGTGGGACAACTCACCGAGTGTCAAGCGACCGAGTCAGGGGATTTCTCTTTTGGATCTATCCCGGTGGCTTGGTTTCTAGAGAGGGTGCCTATGTTGTTCTCGAGAGTTTTGTTAGACCCACTAGGGGCGAGAGCCGAGACTACGACAGTGGGTGATGATATTGGTTTTTCATGGGGGTGGTGAGGGTGGCCATTACTTCACAGTCGAGGCTGCATAGGTGTGGCGTCAAATGCCACAGATCATTTTACAGTTTTCATACAACGGGGTAGATTTTCGTGATGACCCCGAGATGATATTACCTCCGGGAGAGGTATTCGACCGCCAAGGTATGATGTTATTTGTGCTGGTTTTTGATTTCTTTTTAGATAGTATAGCATATGGTGGATATTTGTATGGATGGTGATGCTATCATGTGTTTGTTTATGTAGATGTGGGGCCGTGTGGACGAGCTAATCAGAGCGCCAGGCCGCCAGGGGCCTATGAGACCATTGCGGGTAGAGCTGTGATCAGGGGAGAGGCGGGGACGAGAGGATGTTGGGGTGAGGCATGGCGATGATGATAGAGCGGCCAGGAGGCGCTGTTATGATGACCCCGGTGCAGGTTCGTCACATGCTCCTCCGGTTGAGGCCGGGGAAGAATTCGATGATTTCCGTCGTCAATTAGAGGCGGTTCTACGGGGAGTGCCCGAGGGGATGTGGGTGAGGATCCATGATGAGGGGATCCTGGAGCAGTGTATTGGGCTGCCGACAGAGTCGCGGACCCTGATTCGCAGAGAAGCTGTAGCCGGAGCTGCGATGACTAGGCGGTTTCCCCCGGGACCGGAGGGACCAAGAGCTGGTGGGGTACCTCCGCCAGAGGGAGGACCTGGTGCTGGAGCACTAGAGGTGCCCTGAGGGCCTCTCGATATGTATTTTTTGTATTTGATATAGGCTGGTGAGCCTGTTTTGTATAGTTGTGACATCCATTTTTGTATTGATAGGGATGAGGTGACTCACCTACCTACGAGCGATGTACTATTTTTTGTAAACACTTGTGACATTTTGACTGATATATATATATATATATATACATTTTGGGATCTTGGGAATGTGTACATGTGTTATGTGTTTTTTTGTTGATGATGTCTAATGTATGTGTTAGGGCCGATTATTGATGTGTGATGTATGCGTACTGGTAGTTTGATGTGATAAATGCCAATCTAATATTAGGTTAGCCATATTATATGCTATTTGATTAAATTGTCTTGGGATATGTGTGAATGTGATGGAATCAAATTGTCGAGATAACAATCTAACTTGCAGGTATTTACGGAAGAGGCAAGGATTGCGAACGCGGTACACGTTATTGAGCTGGAGGAAAACCAACTGGGAATCAAGGAAAACGCTAAGGTGACGAATATGGCGATGACTGGCCTCAATGAGGAGACCAATGATGACGATGTATTTTTCTTGATTATTGGTGGCTGAGCCTAAACATATGCTGCTGGTGTGGAGTAGGTCATGTGAAAGTGAATAGAGGGCCCAAGCAACCGAAGCAAGATTCTGAGTCCAACGGCTAGCTCCGTCGACGTAACCGATGTGGTAGACTGATGGGGGTGGCATCTGTCAATAACACAAATGATAGATTAGACAGGAGGTATGGATAAAAGAAGATTAAAAACTCTACAAAAGACGTACAAAAAAGAAAAATCCTAGTGTAGTATGGCTATGCTTAGGCATAAAATTTCTTTAAGTACAACCCGTTGATAGGTTCTTTGAGAGGATGGCCTTCGGGGGAGGCCAGGATATATGCGACTTTAGTGAGGCAATGTTGGATGATGTATGGTCCATGCCATAAGGACTAAAATTTCCATGGCTGAGGGTATCGTGAGTGATATCGTAAGCGAGGACAAGGTCCCCTTCATTAAATGAGCGAAGGTTGACATGGCGATCAAAGGTGGCTTTTGACCGTTTCTTGGCTGCCTCATTGTTCTGTAATGAAGATTTATGGTCTTGATCCAGGTACTCTAAGTTCAACAAACGCTGCTCCATTGGAGCAGTGTAAGGTAATAGCTCGATAGTGGTGTGTAAGGTGGGAATTTCTCACTCGATGGGAAGAGTGGCCTCAACTCCGTGGACTAGATGAAATGGTGTGAAACCAGTGGCAGTTATGACTGCCGTGCGGTAAGCCCAGAGTGTGAAAAATAACATATGATGCCAATTGGTCTTATATTTGTTAACCATGCGCTGCAACATGGTTTTGAGGACCTTGTTAACATCTTCCACCTATCCTTTGGACTGAGGGTAGTATGGTGAGGCGAACTCGTGGGAGAAGCCTAACCTAGATGAGAGTTCAATGAAAATATCATTCTCGAAATGTTTCCCATGATTAGAGACTAGTTGGAGTGGTACACTAAAGCGAGATATGACGTGGTTAAATAAAAAATGCGTTGTTGTGTCAGTAGTGTTGTTGAAGGTCGGCATGGCTTCGACCCACTTTGTGAAGTAATCAACGACAATGACTATGTATTTGTGTCCATTGCTGGATGGAGGATTGCAAGTCATGAAGTCGATGCCCCATTTGCAAAAGGGGCCTGCTGTAATGACTGGGTGTAGAAGAGAAAGTGGTGCGCGTGATTTGTTGGAATAAAGATGGCATTTATCACATCGCTTCACGGCATAAATGAAATCGTGAAATAATGTAGGCCAAAAGTAACCTGCGTATGATTTTCTAGGCGATGAACATCCCGGAGAGATGGCCCCCGCAAGCATCGCTGTGGCAGTCATTCAAGACTCTATCAGCCTCGTCAATAGTCAAGCATCGACGAAGTATGGTGTCAACCCCTCGCTGATATAAGATATCCTCGATGAGGAGGTAGTGGGGTGTCTGGTGACGAATACATCGAAGATCATCTCTGGAGAGGTGGTTTCTGAATTTTTGTGTTCGGAGATAGATGAGAAGATCGCCATACCAAGGGTCATCCGAGGGGATGTAAAAAAGATGTTCATCGGGGAAGTTAGTATTGACGGGGGAATTGGTAGTATCGGAGAGAAAATCCATGATGAGTTCAACGAGGATGAGAGATTTCTTGCTCTTGGGTGTTGAAAATTCGAGATCATACTCTTGCAGGATGACGATCCATCGAGCAAATTTACCTTTAATTTGTCGATGACTAAGCAAGTATTGCATGGGGTTGGAATCTGCTATGACTTTGGTAGTTTGAAGCAGAATGTAATGGCACAGTTTTTGGACTGCGAGGACGACTGCAAGGGCTAGTTTCTCTTTGTGATTGTATTTCAAGGGTGTCCTTGAGAGGTTTTTACTAATGTAATAAATGACATGCTCACGATCATCATCCCCTATTTGAATGAGAACTCCTGCTACTGAGACGGCTGAGGCCGATATGTAGAGGATATAGTCGCGGTTATAGTCGGGTGGACTAATCAAAGGAGCATTGGACAGTTCCGTTTTAAGGTCATCGAAAGCGTTTTGGGCATGGGCATCCCAGTGGAATGGGATGTCGTGGCATAGTAAGCGAAGGAAACCGTGTGCTCGAGTGGCATAGTCTGGGACAAAGTGCTGTAAAAAGTTATCTTTTCCTTGTAGGCTCTGTAGTTGGTGTAAATTCTGAGGAGGGGGAATTTCCATGATGGCTTGGACTTTGAGAGGGTCCACGGTAATGCCACATTGGGAAACGATGAACCCAAGGAGGCGCCCAGTGGTGATGCAGAAGACGCACTTGAGGGGGTTCAAGCGGATATTTTACTGTCGACACCTTTGGAAGATGATTCGTAGATCATCGAGGTGCTGAGTGCGTTTCTTGGATCGAGTAGTGAGGTCATCCAAGTATGCGAGGATGATATGAGCTAGGTCATGAAAGACTTATGTCATGGCTCGTTGGAATGTCTCTCCAGTGTTCTTGAGGCCAAAAAGCATGACACTATATGCGAAAGTACCCCAGGGGGTAGTGAATGCGGTTTTGTACTGATCAGCTGGGTGAATTTGGATTTGGTTGTAGCCAGAGAAACCGTCCATGAAGGACAACGCCTTGTGACTGACGCAATCATCGATAATTTGATCGATAAAGGGAGTGGGAAAGTTGTCTTTGGGACAGGCATGATTGAGGTCGCGAAAATTCATACAGATACGAATAGTGCCCTGTTTTTTGTTAACAGGGACATGGTTCGAGACCCATGATGTATAGGCAATGGGGTAAATGAAGCCGACGACGCCTAATTTATCAATCTCAGCCTTGATGGCCGCAACTTTGGATGGGTGTAGAGGCCGTTGTTTTTGGCGGACTGGTGTGATATAAGGCCAAGTGTCGATGCAATGTTCGATGATAGAGGTGTCAAGGCCGGGCAACTCCGTGTATGACTAGGCAAAAATGTCCCGGTATTTCTGGAAGAGATCTTTGTAAGCAGTAATTTCTTTAGGAGTGCATGCGACGATAATAGTTATTTCCTCGACAACTCCATTTTTGATGGAAATATCGATTTTGATGGTGGGGGAAACATTGGCCATATTGCCTTCTTCAAAAGCATCAAGGGCAGGGATACGGTTGTTGAACCAGTCGATATGCCTTGACGGGATAAAATATTTGGTTTAGACTATGTATATGGGGTGTTGGTTAGGAGGGGCGAATGCTTCTTGTGAAAAGAAGAGCGATCGATGGTGTAGCGCATCCCATGGGCAGTCGGGGGTGGTTAATTCCTCAAGTATGTCCTCGTCATAGTGAAATTGTCGAGAATACAAGGGATCCAGAAGAGTCACATTGGTGAATGTCACTGTATGATTGTCATCTGGTGATGAAGAAGTAGGGGGGGTGATGCAAGGAGATTGTGATGGTTCACTTGACATAAACCAAATATCGAGATATTAAGGGTTAAAAATGGTAGTTGGGTGTAAAATTTCCGTGGGGAAATGAACGAGGGAATTGGGGGGATTTAGGGGTAAATCCTCGTACAAGTTGTCCAAGAACCATGGGGGAGTAGGGAGTGTCTCAAGTTCAGGAGAAAGGATGTGAATAACCTCTGGAGATGGAGTAGGGGTAATCATTGATTCTGCTGGCACTGGAGGGGATGTAGCGTTTTGAATAAGGGTCATTTGGCGACACCTATATTCGATGATCATAGGACATTGATATGTAAAATGATCAAGTGATTCACATAGGGTGCAATGACACCTCATACGTTCATTGACTTAAGTGGTGACATAATGGATGTCAGTGTTTTGGGTACTTGATGACGTGGAGGTAGAGGGGTTTTGTTGAAAAATCTGGTGTACTTCCACGAGTGTTTGTCGAAACTGAGGTAGGGCGGGGCAATGATGAGTATAGTGGCCATACTCTGAACATATGGCACATGCGAATTTGGTCCGCAACCCTTTATTTCCTTCAGTAGATGACATTGTGGTGGTATTGGGTGTGCTTGGTGAAGCTCTAGGCGACGTAGTCGCACGGAGAGGGGATGTGGTCGCACGAGAGAGTTGGGTGAGAGTGAGTAGCTCAGGGAGAGAGGGACATCGATTAGTGGGGTGTCCTTCTTTCTCGCAGAGTGCACAAGGAGGTTGGATGCGAGGAGGGAGAGGAGCGATGGGGTATTTCTTCTTTCATCTGCCCCCAGCTGTAGCGATGGCGTTAGCAAGAGGGGATGAGGGTGTTGCTTTGGGAGTAGGTATTGGAATTTGCATCAGAACTCTGGCGGTTTGGGGAGGGAGGGATGGTTGAGGGACCATCTCAAATGGATGTAGATACCAAACTGGGATTTCCAGTACCATGTTGGGGAGGGTAAGCGTTGCAACTACCTGAAAATATTGGATGCCCAGTGGGGGATAGAAGAAGGGGATTTGAGTAATGGCCTAGGGAACTGTTTCCCAAACAGGGATATGGTCCTGAGGTGAGGTGAAATCATGAACTGGTGGAGTTGGAAAGTTCTCAGGAGATTCTTGAGGGAGAAGTTCTGTGACTAGGGGGATGTCAGGGATGAAAGAGGCATCGGTGGGAGGGAGGTTATCTTCAGTTGTCGTTCCATTGGAGGATACAACACATACTTGTGCTGAGGGATGGAGGAGCGATGGTGCTCCATGGTATGTCCCTAGCAAGGATGGGTCTTTGAAGATTTCGGGGCCCATCTCGATGAGTGGATAGGCATAAGGATTAGTGTGGATGAAAGGGAGGATGTTATCGATGTTGGATGAAGGGTTAGGCTCGTAATGTGATACTTGATCGATGGTAATGATCTTTTCGTTATGGGGAAATATCATGGTTCAGAACACAGAAGAGGCAACGACCTTCATAGCATACATGTAGCTACGACCAAACAAGATATTGTAGTCGAGCGGGGCATCGATAACCTCAATGTCAATCAAAACGGTTTTTCCCTCGAGCTCGACGGGGACATTTTGGAAGAGTCCTTCGGGGGATGAGGGTCTACCATCGTAGGCTCTTAAGGTAATGGCAGATGGTATGAGTTCGGGGGAACCAAGTTTCTTCCATACAGATTTGGACATGATACGGGTGGATGCACCTGCATCAATGATGCACTGATGAACTGTAATGTTCCGATTTTTTACAGGGATTTGAAAAGAAATAAGAGCAGGGAGGTGAGGTTATCCACTATCGAGATCAAATGTGATGAGTCGGGTATCAGCAGGGTCGACTGTTCCCAGGGCGGAAAGTAAGGACTTCCGTTGGGTGGGACAAGTTTGAAGGACTTCTAAGACTGACATGGTAG
>ML791397.1:388125-402355 GCA_009831015.1 Picea engelmannii
ACTACACATATAATATATTATCAAGGAAAAAACAAGCTACATGAAATTTGGACATTTGAACAAAAATTTACAAGTTAAATGAGTACATCAATAAAACAAAACATACTAGCCTTGCAAGTTCAAAATCCGAGCTATGTAGATCGAGAATTGGATTTGTTCAACTGATGGGTGACGGAAAAAATAAACAGCTCAAACAAAAGCCAAGAACAATGTCACAACTATATAAATTGTGTCACAAAGTCTCTTAAAGTCAGTTATATATAGATCAAATAGTCAACTAGCCGTTAACACCGATCAATGAGATAGGCAAAATTTTCGTCGCTATTGCCACGAACTTTTGTGGCAATAGCGATGAAAATCCCGACTAGGTTAAAATAACCTATTTGTGGATATTGCGACGAAATTCCATGGCAATATCGATGAAAATCCCGCCCTATTTAAAAAATATATGAAACTAATGGAAACGTAGAAAATTTTTGTGGAATAATCCGCCCATATGTACTAGTGATCACATCCATACATGGCATGTACAATACTACCACCAATCACATGGTCCTACAGACTAGTCTCCAAGTAGCATCACCATAGCCACACATGTTATCTCATGATCAAATAGATCATGTCATAAGTATCGCCATCATAACCAAACATGCTCTATCATAGTCACACACAGACTATCTGATGGTTATGTCATAGTCATGCATCTGGGGGCCTCATCAACATGTGTAACATCTCTATAGTGGGCACAACCTCATCGCCCTCTCACACCTTATGGGTCTCAACATCCTTTCAGACCTTATGTCATTACACGACTTCATCTAACTCACTCAAAGCTAGGCAACTAGTCAATTCACACAGAATTGCATTACTTCCCAATCCACACAAAGTCTGGGCAACTATCCAGTTTAGTCAGTTCACACAAAACTGTGATACTACCCAATCCATACAGAGTCTTGGAAACTATATAGTTTAGACAATACACACATAACTACACTACTACCCAATCCATACGAATTCTGGGAAACTAACGTGCATGTAAATGACTATTCGCTGATGCCACACTCTGTAAGCTATTGTCCCCTAGAATTGCATATGTGACTCATCATTCCCTCTTACGAGGGAATTCCTTTTTGGACACACCAAGCATGTCCCTGAAATACTCAAACTTTATCTTCAACAGAGGATTGGTCAACACATCGGCTGTATGCTCGTATGTAGCAACATACTGGAGCTTCACTGCTCCCTTTTGTATCATTTCTCATATATAATGGTACTTGATCTCAATGTGCTTTGACTTTTCATGAAACTCGGGGTTCTCTGACAACTTTATGCAACTCTGGTTGTCAAAGAAAATACAATTCACCTCCAACTCGAGATCAAATAGCCCTGCAAGTAATTTCTAAAGCCACACAACTTTGCAACTAGCTGAACATGTTGCTATATATTCTACCTTGGTCATACTGAGTGCCACACTAGTCTGCTTCCTGCTAAGCCACAAGATCATAGTTGATCCCAAACTAAAGCATCATCCTGAGGTACTCTTCTGATCTGTTGCCCAATCTAAATCAACATAGCTTTGCAGTATTATCTCACGATTTGAAACATATCTGAGTCCATAGTCAACTGTACCTTTCAGGTACCTCAATACGTGTTTTTTCTCCATCAAGTGAACACGTCTCGGTTCAACCATATACTAACTCAATCTCTTCATCGTAAAACATATATTTGGCATTGTGTTCATCAAATACATCAATAGACCAATCATCTATATATATATGGTGGCATCCATTGTATTTGAAGATGTATCACTCAATAACTTAAGGTTTGTCACCATCGTTGTAGGCATCGCTTTACAATCCATCATTCCAAAACTCTTTGGGATTTCTACAGTATATTTTCATTGGGTAAGGAAAATCTCATCCGGTTTCTTCCATACCTCTAGACCTAAGAAACAATGCATCATACCCAAGTCTTTCATCTCGAACTTTGTAGAAATATTCCTCTTATTATCAACGATGGGCTTCTCATCTCCTGTTAGAAACATGTCATCCACATATAACATTAATATCACTGGTCCACCATCTACAACCTTGTAGTAAAATTTGGAATATGCTTTACTCTTGGTAAAACCCAAGCTCATCAGAAAACTTCCAATTCTACCATACCATGCCCTGTGTGCTTGCTTCAATCCATACAAGGCTTTCTTCAACCTTCACACATGTGACTTCTTGTCATGTGTCTCAAAACCTTCTAGCTGCTCCACATACACTTCCTCTTCTACTACACCATTTAGAAAAGTTTTCTTCACGTCCATTTGGTGTACCTCACATTTCATTACTGCAGTTATCACAAGTATAACTCTAATTGAATTGTATCTTGCCACATGAGAAAATGTCTCCTCATATTCTATTCCTTATTTCTAGGAGAAACCACGAGCCACAAACCTTGCCTTATATTTCTCAATACTTCCATCAACTGAATGTTTTTTCTTGTAGATCAATTTTGAACTTGCCACTGTCTTTTCTTTTGGTCTTGGAACCATATCCCAAACATCAGTTTTCATAATGGACTACTACTCCTTAATCATGGCATCCTTCCACGATTTCTTCTCTGCAGCCTCTTCATAACAGGTAAGTTCTACATCTATGATATCACTTAGCAATGCCATGTAGCTAGAATATGGTCATGGTTTCTTACTTTCTCTGAAAGTTCTATCTAGAGCACCATATTTCTCTGCATCCCGAATAATCTCCCGAGCCCAAGATGATCTTCTCTTATTTGTAATCATCTCTTGGGGTGGATCTGCAGGTCTCTGTGGTTCTTCCATATCATGATCTTCTAGAACATACTCTTATGGTACAACATCATTACATGCATCTGTATCTGCAACTCTAGGAGCTTCAAGCTCCTCATCACAGACCTCATCTGTATGATTCTTCCTTGATCTAGTGAAAGATGCATCTCATCAAAGGTGACATCTTTGCTAGTATCAATATTCCCGTGACCAAGGATGTAGACTCTATATGCCTTCGATGTCTCGCTATATCCAACAAATATACCCTTCTTTCCTGAAGGATATAACTTTTATCTCTTATCCTTGGGAACATGCACATATACTGGACAACCAAATATCCTTAGGTGGATGACCTCTAGCTTTTCTTCTGCAAACATTTCTTTTGGTATCTTGTTCCCAAGTATATGGTGAGGATTTATGTTATGTACATATACAACGGTCCTGACTGCTTCTGCCCATAGATACATCGATAAATCTTGATCATGAATCATAGCCTTTATTGCTTCCATTATTGTTCGATTATTTATTTTTTCCACACCATTTTGCTGAGGATTGTAGGGAGTAGAGAACTCCCTCTTAATCCCAACTTCTCTGCAGAATGATTTGAATTCATCCGATGTGAAATCTCCCTCATTATATGACCTTAAGATATTTATCTTATTTTCAGAAATATTTTCTACAAGGGCTTTGGATTCCTTGAACTTGTTGAATACTTCATGTAACAACCATAATATCTTTAAAACTAGAGTAAATCTATATTTATGTTTGATCATGATAGGGGGATTTATTTCATTCTGGTTGCAATATTTAACAACAAAATCTAAACCTCACATAGTATATCTATAAATGCTATAAATTGAAATTTCTTGAATTTAGTACATAAATAATAATTTCAGAATTACCTCTTGAAGAAGAAGGTCGTCCTGCTGAAAATGATTACTGAAAGTTCTTGCCTAAAGGTTCCTGAAGCTGCCTGCTTGAAACTGTTTCCTCCCATCCAGCTAGGAACAAATCCTCTCCAACTCCCTAGCTCCAGGAAATTAGATTCCCTAGCCCCCAAGCCCAAAATCCCAGCAACCAGTGCACTAGCCCTAAATCTTCCTCAAATTTCCCTCCACTTCCTTTTCTCCCCTTCCTTCTCCAATGCTATCTTCCTCTCTTGATCCCCCTTCTCCCATCCCAACCTCCTTTATTATCCCCTCTCTTGAATCCTCCACCCCCATTTAATTCCCATCTGCCTTATCCCCCCATTAATTACTTCACCTACCTTTTTAATAATAAAATAATAAAAGATTCAATCTAATTATTTAAATAATTAATCTAACTTACCCTAAATAAATTACAATCATTAACTAATAATGTTGGGTTGTTACATACACTCACCCTTCAAGAAAATTTGTCCTGAAGTTATAGCAATTTACAATACAAGGGAAATAAAACATGACTCTTAAATCCATATTAAATAAGTAACATCATCAATTTAAAACACTTATACATACTAGTGTACATGTGCAAGGAATGCATGCATAGCTAGCACATACATGACTCACATGTGTACTAATGACAATAATTATCACAACTAATTCAATTCTTGTATGCGTCCAATCCAATCAACATGACCATTCATTTCATAAAGGACAGTAAACCATTTAAAATATTCGCAAAATCCCTAAATTATAATAATTTATCACAAGAAACATTCACTTAGATAATTATAGTTTTGATCCGGATTTTATGAGCAGAACAAATTAATACAAATTATTAAAATATGATTAACACAAAATAACAGATATACAGTAAAACTAGTTTTATATTCAATAAGGAAATAAGTTGAAATTGTAAAATGCAACGGAAAACAAGCTTGCTGGAATGGTGGCGGCTTATCTCTGAGAAGAGATGTGACAACTGCACTTATTCGCAAGAAGATGATTACAATGAGGCTTTGAAGGAATTTTTACAATAAATAGGAATGTCAAAAAACCTATACATCCAAAAACATAACCCTAAGAGATGAAGCGCCAAAAGTCATGTGGGCTCGGTTTGGTTAAGTTAGTACATCAATTTCCCGGGGTTGTAACTTTTGCATACGATCTCCGTTTTAGGTGCACGATAGCCCGTTGGAAAGGTATCTCCGATGAGATTCATTTTGGTGGATCAATTGGACCCTCTAACTATCATTGAGAATATCAATCCCAAAAAACCTTCATTTAGGCCCTCAAAATGGCCTCAGAAGTTAAAAACTGCTAAAAATAGTAAATTGCCAAAATTGCCAGAAAATTGTTTTGAGTGAATTGGAAAAGGTGGGTGGCCACCGATATACACTTGGATAAATACTCCCTCCTTAGGAAGAAATTTTCTCCATTGCATTGATTTCCCCCATCAGATGAGGAATTTTCTGTTGAATTTGGCCTCGGGTGAGCCACTTGCCTTGGTGCAGGAGATTCCCTGCTTTGACGACTCAATAAAGATGGATCCTTTGTTGTCGAATGCCTTTGATCTGTGTGTCCACAATATGATCATTGGATGCATGTTGCATGAAATCAAGGTTGAGCTATGTTGGTGTCAATTGTTCTGCTATCTCTGTAGTGTCCAATAATGGTGGGAAATATGGCTGAAGGAGAGCCACATTGAAGACTGGGTGCAGGCCAAGGAAAGGGGGAATGTTGATATCAAAAGAATTATCACCCATAGCCTTGGTGATGGTTTACAACCCATAATGGAGTGGATGAAGCTTATGATGGGGCCCTGGAAGGCATTCTTTCTGCAATTGCAACCAAAATTTGTCTCCCACCTGAAACTTATGTGGCACCCGATGTTGATCATGGCGTTGTTTGTACTTGGAATTAGACTTTTGTAGAATAACATAAACTTGTTGGCGGATGTGTTGGATCGGCTCGATGAACCAAGTGGCTTTGTCAGCTTCAGGTGGAGCAGGGGACGAGTCAGCCAAGGTGGTCACCAGGGGTAGTGCAACATCCATGGGGCCCAATGGTTGGAATCCCAACCCCACCTGAAATGGACTATGTCCAGTTGAGCTATGTAGGGCTTGATTGTATCTATAATGGACATAGGGAAGAATCTCATCCCATGTGCGGGGGTGTTTTGAATTGTACATGCTCAGGATAGGTATGATCTTCTGATTGATGACCTCAATTTGGTCATATGTCTGAGGGTGGAAGGTCGTGGATTTTGTGAGCTTGGTATCTAGCAGTGACCAGAGGCTTGCCTAGAATGTGCTGAGGAACCAACTATCACAGTCTAATATAATGGTTTGTGGGATCCAAAAATGTACCCATACTCGTTCAAAGAAGAGCTTGGCAATGGCTTCTGTTGTGATGTTCTTCTTGCAGGTGGCTAGAATCGCCATCTTGGAAAAGAGATCAATAACCACAAAAAACAGTCATTTCCCCTCTTGGTGGACGAGAGGCCCGACATGTAGTCCATTGAGATGGATTCCCATGGACTGTTAGGAGTAGGTAGAGGGGTGTACATGACCTATTTCTTAGTGATTGGTTTGGAAATAACACAGGCAGTGCAATACCTGATATACTTGCCGACATCCTATCGAATTTTCGACTAGTAGAAATTTTTCTGCAACACTGCCACTGTCTTTTTGACGCCAAAGTGTCCTGCCACCCGACTATAGTGAGCTTCCCAAATCAGCTTCACATGCTCGCTTGATGGAACACAAAGATGGCCCGGACGACACAACAACCCATCTTGAAGATGTAAATTAGCGACCACTGAGTTGGCGCCCAACATTTGGTAGGTGGTGGAGAAGTCAAGGTCTGTCTTATAGAGGTGGGGCCATTCAGAGGTCTCGTGGCCACAAGAGTCTAGCACCATGGTGAGTGTCGTGACTGGAGGTCGGCTGAGGAAATAAACAACTCGGTTGGTACTTCATGTTTTATACTTGATGTTGAGGTGAAATGTTGTAAGTATGTGGACCACTTTTGATGGCAGTCATAAAAGTTGTTGGAGCATTTGTCAAACCAAAGGGCACGACCAACCATTCAAAAATACCTTCTTTTGACTTGAAGGCGGTCTTCCATACATCTGTCTGTTCTATTGGGACCTGATGGTAGCCAGACTTCAGATCAATATTACTGAAGTATTTGGCCCCTGTGAGCTGATCAAGGAGGTCATCAATTCAGGGAATCGGGTACCAGTTTCAGACTGTGATTTTATTCAAGGCCTAGTAATCAATGCAGAGTCGCCAGGTCCCATATTTCTTCTGCACCAGAATGATTGGGCTCCCACAAGGCGATGATATGGGACGTATGTGTTGATACTATGGTATCTGCGGGAGGTATTAACCTCCATTGTGACCTTTGACAAGATTAGAATATTCTGGAAGCAAGAAAAGAATTGAATGTAACCCTAGAAGAGATGTCGGCTAAAGGAGATAATTAATATGAATTAATTAGTAACCAGAATGAGAAGTTGGCCCAAGCAGATTGCCAGAATTATTATAAATACAGGGCGTCAGTCTTCACTTTACATATTCTCAGAATCGCAGAGATACACTTGTGCGCACTGCAGTTTGGCAGTCTTGTGCGCAAGTTTTGGAGAAGGTGTTGCTGCCAGTTATGAAGTCTATTGTTTCTATCTTTCTGGGTTGGACTCTATGATCAACTTTGGTTACTTCTTTCTTGGTGCATTAGCCTTGCTTGGCTATTGATTTTCTACCAAAATTCTTCTCTCTGTCAAGGTCAAAGGTGCTCGGGGGTGGCTTCGGCCTATGGTTGGGTGACAATAATGATATTGTCTATGGTTAAACGAGCACATTATAACAGGTTATGGGCCCACACCTCCTTCATTCAGTCTAACCAATGGAAGGAAGCATAGCCATAAGGATACTAATCTCATTGAAGAACTGTCACTAGGGTTTTCTAGCAGGAGTAGTTACCAAAAGCACTGCCGCTAGGGTTACTAGCAGGTTCAGCTGCATAAACCCTAAAACCCTGATCCAACACCTTATGATCGAACATCTCTATCAAGAAGAAGGTATTCAAGTGCGCCTTAGTCCAATGCACCTCTTGGCACTCTTAGAAGGAAGAAACGTCAAAGTTGAAGTTTTGGATCAAAGCGTGACCAGTCACCAGTCAAACGAAGTCATGAATGAAAAGACTAGTCATCTACACTACTCAACACTCACAGGAATGATTGAAGATGACATGTGGATAATTGACAGTGGATATTTTAGGCATATGACGGGAGATCAGGACAGACTCTCAAATCTAAATGAAAATAAGACATTGTACAAGGTAGAGCTTGGAGACAACAACACTTACCTATGCATAGAGGGGCTTCTGCAGTGCAAGATATTAGATATTATTTTTGGGATTAACTGTGTAGTGTAAGTCATTAATCTATGACCCATATCCATGAGTATTAGTCGCAATTGACCAATAATTCTCATGATTTGAATAGTCCACTTAGCACTCATTGCATCGGGTGATGCTCAAGTTGATTTGGACAAGCCTCCATCAAGTTGAAAGCATGTAACAATGTTCATTTGAGCAATGTCTTATATGTACCTGGTTTAGAAAAGAATCTTGTATCCATATCTTGTCTAGAAGTCAAAGGAAACATAATAGATTTCATAGATGGAAAAGTGTTATCTTGGCATAAAGACTCCATCATAGAGAATGCTAGGGTTATTGGAACCCATGAAGGAAATCTATATAGACTACTAGAACAAAATGAAGAAGCTCTTGTACATGATGAAGTCAATCCCAATGAACTTTGGCACAGAAGGTACACTCATATTAACTATCAAGCATTACCTTTTCTCAAAAATATGGTTGAAGGAATACCAGAATTACAGTCTACACATGAAGGGATTTTCAAAGGATGTGCTCTTGGAAAGAATATCAAGAAACCATTCCCAAGAAACAACAATAGATCTAAGGAGATTATATATCTAATACATTCAGATGTTTGTGGTTTGATGCCAGTCAAATCTGTAGGAGGTTCTCTTTACTACTTAATCTTCATAGATGATTACTCAAAAAAGACTTGGTTATATCTCTTGAAGACAAAGGACGAAGTATTCAAAAAGTTTAAAGAATTCAAAGCAGAGATAGAGAAACTCACAAACAAGAAAATCAAGACCTTGAGAACAGATAATGGAGGAGAATACACATCCAAGGAATTCGTTGCCTTTTTCAAATCGGTAGGGATTAGGAGGGAGCTGACTGTTCCTCATAATCCTCAACAAAATGGTGTAGCAGAAAGGAAGAACAGATCTATTGAAGAAACCGTGAAGGAACTACTAAACGATCAAGGTTTATCTATGTTATTATGGGGAGAAGCAGCCATGAAAACAATATATGTTCAAAACAAAATTCCTCACCGCATATTGAAGGACATGACTCCAGAAGAAGCCTTCTCAAGAAAGAAACCTAATGTGGAAAACTTAAGAATCTTTGGATGCCATTTTTACTTTCACATTCCCAAGGAGAAAAGGAATAAATTAGAACCCTCAGGAAAGAAGGGCATATTCGTGGGATATAGTGAAACATCCAAGGCTTATAGAATCTATATCCTGGAACAACATAAAATTAAAGTCAGCAGAGATGTGACCTTCAATGAAAAGATGGATTTAAAGAAATCCATAGAAGAAACTATAGAAGAAGAAGAGTACGAAGAGCTTATTGAAGAAGGCACATGTCTTCCAGAAATCCAGAATGAAGAAAAGGAACAACTTGATCATCCGATGCAACCATGTGAGACCCTTAATTCAGACACTGTACCTAAGACCAAGAAACAACCAGCTTGGCTCGAAGATACCCTACAAGAAGCAGAAAGACTCAAGTCCCCAAGTAGAACCTTCAGAAAAAGTAAGAATCCCAAGAGATTCTCCATCTATGCAGCATGTATGACAAAGATTCTAGATGAAGAACCTACCACGTTTGAAGAGGTAGTTCAAAAGAAACAATGGAAATAATCCATGACATAAGAACACCAATCCATCATGAAAAATGATGTATGGGAAATTGTCCCTAGACCTAAAGAAAAATCAGTAGTAACTTTAAAATGGGTATATAAGATCAAACATGCAGCAGACGGAAGTGTGGAAAAATATAAAGAAAGGTTCATAGCTAGAGGGTTCTCCCATAAGGAGGGAGGAGACTATGACGAAACATTTTCTCCTGTTTCCAGATAAAATTGCATTAGAACTATCATGTCTCTTGCAGCTTCCATGGGATAAATCTTACATCATGTGGATGTAAAGACAACTTTCCTCAATGGAGAAATCGAAGAAGAAGTATACATTGAACAACCTCAAGGGTCTGAAGTAAATTCTAGAGACATTCATGTTTGAAGACTAAAGAAAGATTTATATGGATTCAAGCAAGCTCCAAGAGCTTGGTATGCCAGAATAGACAACTACCTAATGAGACTTGGTTTCTCCAAAAGTCATGCAGATCCAAATCTTTAATACAAAGTCGTGAACAACACACCTGTGATTCTACTGCTATATGTCAACGATCTATTCCTAACAGGTGAAGAGTCTCTCATCATCCAGTGGAAAAAGGAACTAGCTTTTGAATTTGATATGAAAGATCTTGGTCTCATGCATTATTACTTGGGACTAGAAGTATGGCAGAAGCGTGGAGAAGTATTCCTTGGACAAGGAAATTATGCAATAAAGATTCTTTAGAAATTTGGAATGATGGATTGCAAATCCATGGACACTCCTATGACCACAAATATAAGAAAAGTAATAAATTTAGATTATGATCCAGTAGATCCGTCCCTATATCGATAATTGGTTGGGTCATTGATGTATTTGGTAAATACTCGACCATACATTTTCTTTGTCATGAACACACTAAGCCAATTCCAGGTGGAACCTAGACATGAGCATTGGACAACTGCAAAGCATGTTCTAAGATATATTCATGGTACACTAAACTATGGTTTAAGATATATTGCATCCAATGGTATACAACTTCATGGATTCATAGATTCAGATTGGGCAGGAAGTGCAGAAGACAGAAAGAGTACTTCAGGGATGTATTTCATCTTGGGCTCCGTTATGATATCTTGGGGCAACAGGAAACAGAATTTTGTCACACTCATCACAACAGAAGAATAATATATCACGACATGTGAGGCATGTACATAAGAAATATGGTTGAGAAAGCTAATTTATGGATTATTTGATCAGGTTCCAGATTCGACCATAATACACTGTGATAATCAGAGTTGTATAAGGATATCAGAACACCCAGTGTTTCATGAACAGTCGAAAGACATTGAGATCAAATAGTATTGTATTCGAGATAAAGTCTAGGAAGGAGAAGTAAAGCTCCAATATATCCCCACAGATGAGCATAAAATAGATATCCTGACAAAGCCTCTGTCCAGAATAAAGTTTGCATATTTCGAAGACAAATTGGGGATCATGGAAATAACTCCCTTAGCTGAAAGGGAAGAAATAAATCTCCAAGTTGGGAGGGAGCACTGACATATCATTGAATTGAGGACAATCATTTTCAAAGTTTTAAAAATGGTCCAGCTTGGGTAGTTCCTTTCCAGTCCGGAAAGTGGTTGAGATTTCAGATGGACAGGCATTTTCCAGTTCAAAAAATGGTCCAGATCGAACGATCATTTTCATAATGAAAATGGTTCTATGGATTGTTGATGTACCATAGACATTGATTCCCCTTGTGGTTAACATAGGGAATGGTCTAGGAAAGTCTCTCTTCTTGATGACCACTCTTAGTATTGGTCAAGAAGACTGGTCCGCCTCATCAGAAAACCATTCTTTCGAAGCTCATAGTTGTGGGCAGTTTCGAAGAATGGTCCATTTTGGAGGTTGGTGCAGGACAATCATTTCCTTAAGAAATGGCCCGGACAGTCATTCCCTAGGGCAGATTCATTCTCTCCAGGTTTCACTTTGTTTAGTGACAGAGGAATGGCCCAGATAGGTGAATGGTCCAGGTTCAACAATCAGGGACATGCATTCCCTAGGGCAGACTCATTATCTCTAGGTTGCACTTTGTTTAGTGCCTAGATAGGGAATGGTCCAGGCTCATAAATCAAGACAATTACTCTTCCTTGCTTGAGAAGAATGGATAGCCCATCATTGATGTTCTACTCTGAGGGCAAATGCTCTTCCAGATCTCACGGATGTGAGTGGAAGAATGGCCCAGGTGACTCAGTGTATATCATAACATTGTTTCTGTGCAGGTTGATATCAATTATGATTACTATGGAGATTGCGTGTCTCCAAACAGTAGAGGTATTCTACTGTGGTGGATATGTTCCATTGCTTGTGACTATGTGTCACAAATTGAGTGGTTGTGTACTACTATGGATAAATATGGTTTTTTTTTCTATCAGTTGACATTGTACCAGTTGTCATGGAGGTTATCTAGTTGGATAATAATGACGATGCTCGTGATTTAATTAGCATGTGTGGCTATAATGATGCTACCAATTGAATGGTCTGTTTGTGCTCAAGACCATTACCAGTTATACCTCCCTAGCTAGCAGGGAGTGTTGATATTATGGTAGTTGTGGGAGGTATTAACCTCTATTGTGACCTTTGACAAGATTACAATATTCTGGAAGCAAGAAAATAATTGAATGTAACCCTAGAAGAGATGTTAGTTAAAGGAGATAATTAATATGAATTAATTAGTACCTAGAATGAGAAGTCAACCCAAGCAGTCTGCCAGAATTAGTATAAATACAGGGCGTCAGTCTTTACTTTACATATTCTCATAATCCCAGAGATACACTTGTGTGCACTACAGTTTGGCAGTCCTGTGCGCAAGTCCTGGAGAAGGTGTTGCTTCTAGTTCTGAAGTCTATTGTTTCTATCTTTCTGGGTTGGAGTCTTTGATCAGCTTTGGTTACTTATTTCTTGGTGCATTAGCCTTGCTTGGATATTGATTTGCTACCATGATTCTTCTCTCTGTCAAGGTCAAAGGTGCTCGGGAGTGGCTTCGGCCTATGGTTGGGTGAAAATAGTGATATTGTCTATGGTTAAACGATCACATTCTAACAGTATGTGCCCCTTGTGTAGCAGTTCTTGGATCTACCTCTTGATCTCCTCGTTTTCTAACAGAGAGTGGCGGTAGACTGGCTCATTGGGTAGCGGTGCACCTGGGGTCAGATCGATGGGATGCTTGACCTAGCAGTGCAGAGGTGCCCCGGTAGGAGAGGAGAGGATATCTGAGTATTCTTTCACGACCTTATCCACTTGCTTCTATTGTGTGGAGAGATCGGTCGCAGAGACCCTGGATTTGGCTGCGATATTTCGCTCACTCTGAGAGCGAATAACAAAGAAGACAAATTTCCCGGTCTGAGAGACGACCTTCTTGCATTGCTTGGCAGAGATCAAGGAACTAACACTAGGAGGGACTACCTCGGGTATCATGTACAATTTCCTGTTCAAAGTAATAATAACAGTACGAGGCCTAGACTCATATACAACATGATGTTTCCATAAATAAGGTTGGCCCAAAATAAAATTACAAACTTTGAGAGGAGAAACATCACACAATACCTCATCTTTGAAGGGCTTGATGTCGTACGACAATCGACACTGTTGACTGACATGAAGATCACTTCGTTGGTGGAGCCATCCAATGGTGTAGGGTTGTGGGTGCAGCATTATCAGTAGGGCCAACTGCTTGACGACCTCTACTGGGATTAGGTTCTTCTGGCTACCGCTGTCAATGATGAAGTGCAGTGGGGTGCCCTTTACCCACATATGTGAATGGAATATGCGCTCACCTTATTTCGGCTCGTTTGGTTCACCAGGCTGGAGCTTGGTGGTAGCAATGGTGGCACTAGGTTCCACGTCAATGATCTATCTTCCCCTTTTTGGTTCTGACTCAGAGTCAAAACCTGCATCTGATTCAGATACGTTCACTTCGGCCACCAACGACTGCTTTGAGTGGAAATCAACAATGTTATGCCAAGGGCTCTTATGGAAGTCGCACCACTTCCCGGTATCTTTCTTTGTCTTTATGGTGTCCTTATTTGCTTGCGGCTTGGACTAGTTGTCCTGATACTATCCATCTTTTATCTTTCCTTTTTTCTGTGGGTTGGGGCCGCCCCTTCCTGGCTTTTGCTGTGAGGGGTTCCCAAGCCCAAATTGTCGCATCTTTTTTCTGAGCTTCTGCTCGATTTTGACGACATATCGGTAGGCCGTGCCCAAGGACGATGTGTCCAGAAATTCCATTTCGGTTTGGATGTATCTATGAAAAACACCGTGATACTTGAGCACTAGATACACTCTGAATCTTTGATACCCATCTTGGTGTGTAAGGTATGGAATATATTTTTGAACTCTTGCACTGCTTGGTCTCTTTCTTGCCGCAGTGTGGTCCATTTGGTATACAAGTCGTGTTAACTTCGGATAGGGTAGTATTGTTCATTAATAACATCCTTGAAGGATTCCCAGGTGGC
>ML791397.1:402426-413632 GCA_009831015.1 Picea engelmannii
GGAAAACAAGCTTGTTGGAATGGTGACGACTTATCTCTGAGAAGAGATGTGACGGTTGTGCTCATTTGCAAAAATATTATTACAATGAGGTTATGAAGGCATTTTTAAAATAAACAGGAATGTCAAAATCCCTAGACATCCAAAAACCTAACCCTAGGGGATGAAGCGCCAAAATTCATGTGGGCCCCGTTTGGGTAAGTTATTACATCGACTTCTTGGGGTCGTAACTTTTACACACGATCTTTGTTTTAGGTGCACGATAGCCCATTGGAAAGGTATCGTCGAGGAGATTCATTTTGGTGGCTCAATCAGAGAATTCGACTATCATTGAGAAGCTCGATCCCGAAAAACCTTCATTTAGGCCCTCAAAATGGCCTGGGAAGTTAAAAACTACTAAAAATAGTAAATTGCCAGAAAATTGTTTTGAGCGAGTTGGAAAAGGTGGGTGGACATCGATATCCACTTGGATCAAGTTCAATTAAACATGTATATATATATTCAACAAGAGGAAATCAAGAAATTCTACTATAAGGTGAAAACTCCACACACTCTCAACTACTTATGGTCATCCTTCCTCCCTAACCTACTTCCATATTCCATCCCTATCCTTGCTCTGCTAGACTATCTTGGAGCGTCAACTATATTGACCTAACACCAGATAGAACCCATAAGCGGAAGTGTCAACTCTCTTGACTAAGCTTCCCCAATAGGAAAATGACAGTCATCATCATATGTCTAGGGGAGCGTGAGCTAACACCATCCTCCCATGACTCCAGGTTTCATAGGATACACAATGGGAAATGCATCCACCCTTCCTAATAGAACTAGGGTCAACACCCTACCATGGACCATACAATGGCACTGTGTTGCTGGGATTTTGTCATTGTATTTTCAGTTTCAGGCAACACATCAAGGTAGTCTTGCTACCTAAAAACCTACACATGTCCACATATCATATCAATGCAATTGAACCAACATAATTTCACATACAAAGATTCATACCATATTGTTTCTCGGTCAATGTTCACGACATCAACCCTTGATTATCATTATCCTTTGGTTATTTCATAGCCCCTTAACCTGTAGATTAGTTTATAGCAAAAACTCATAAATATCTATACATTATTATCATGTAAATGCATTTAATCATATCCACACTTCGGTATCCACGTACCAACAACTTTAAATGTCAAAATTTCAAGCTAGAAATAGGTTGCATAATATCCATCCTAATTCAAATAATGATAAACCTTCATAGAATTGGCATTCACATAGGTCCATATGTCTAAAATTTCAAGTGTATCATTAATAGTTTCACAGTGAATAAGCAAATAAAAATACGACTAGACCATAAGTAATTCTAGTTGTCTAAGTCAAAATGTGGAATTATATACACCCAATCTTCGAAAAACATAGTCCCAAGGTTATGGTAAAAAAAGTGAAAGATGTTTTCATAATATGATCTTTGCATCCCCAAGTAGTAGACCCTAGTCTATTCTTGTCCCATAGATTAATATTATTTTATCAACTCCTCCTTATAATATGTTTCCTATTACTTTTTGTTTTCTACCTCTTTAATAATCACAATCACTATTACCATATAACACCTTTTATTTATCATATCACCTTATTATAGTACTCTAATCAAATTATATATATATATATATATATATATATATATATATATATATATATATATATATATATATATATATATATATATATATATATATATATATATATATATATATATACTTACTTCACTATTTATAATCATTTTACCACCCTGAATATATTCATTCTCATACTCATACTTGCCAACATTAACCAATATTATACTAATTTTTATTTTTGTACACTATTTAACACTCACCATCTAAACCCTATAGTGACATTTTGTTTTTCACTTTAACTTAACCAATTATCAAATACTCATTGCTCCTCAAATTATTCTATCTTTTATAACCTATTATATATACTATTCATACTACTCTTTATAAATTTTTCAAACTACTTTACTTGTTCAACTATATCATTTAATATACTTAATAATTTTGTCCATTATACTACCTCTATCACATTACCCACCTATTCTTATACTATTATTTACTTTTTAATTTACCCACCTATTCTTATACTATTATTTACTTTTTAATTTATGTCTTCCATACTCGTATTATCAAACCGCACTATACTATTATTCAAATACAAATTTCTACAACTTATTACCTCTACATTTTTTTTATATTGTCATACTTCAACTACTAATCTTGCCACCATACATTTCATATATATATATATATATATATATATATATATATATATAACTGTTTGTTATGATTAATCATAACAATTATTAATTTGTTATTATATATTTCTACAACTTATTACCTCTACATTTTTTTTTATATTGTCATACTTCAACTACTAATCTTATCACCATACATTTCATTCATATATATATATAACCATTTGTTATGATTAATCATAACAATTATTAATTTGTTATTATATTTATCTTTATATTTCATACTCACCTACCTTACCACATACTATTTTGGCACTCCTTTACTTTTTTATATATCATTATTTATTTACTTATAATTTCTTATTTTTCTATATATTCTCTCACTGTTTACAACTTATCTTACTCCTTATTTCAACCATTGATATTTATCCTTATCATTGTTCATTATTTTTATCATATATATACCTCATCTCTCTATTTCTTATAATCATTATCCTTTGCTTTCTTGACCAATATCATATCTACCCTAACATGATTGTTATTTCACTATTATATTCTTGATAATTACCACTTGCAATATGTCACTTTATCAGTAGCTATAATTCTCCCCAATTCCCATAGTACATACCTAATATAACTTTATTTTATCTTTTCTTTATTTACCTCCTTTTATTTCCACATTCATTAGTATTTACATCATATCATATTATTATTATTATTGTCATATTAGTATTTACATCATATCATATTATTATTATTATTGTCATATTACTATAATAACATATATTTATTTCATCTTCTTATTCTTTACTCATTTGATCATTACTTTGCCTACCAAATGTACTATTGATTCACCCACTACTTTACTTACCTCTTAAATCACCTCCTTAGTGACCTCTTTAATGAATTGCAATAACCATTCACTTTCACTATACCTATCCATTTACTGCAATGTATACATACCTTATACTTAACTTAACTGTATTTATCTAAATCCATCATAACTAATAATCAACTTATTAGTTTTACTTATTATTACTTATACTTGTATAATTGCTAATTATATTACCTTACACTTTCCACCATTATCTTTAAACATAACATATTTACTTCTCTCTTAATATTATTTATCTCTATTAGTCATTGTAATTATTTATACCAATTATTGTTATCTTAACAACCTATTCATTCTATATATCTTCGTAATCACTAACTTACATTTTCTTCAATAATAATAATCTATTTTTAAGGTCACCAAATTAGTGTATGAGACTCCCTCCACCCAACAATTTTATTGGTAAAATCTACAGAGGTATATAACCTATATCACCAGTTATTTTCATTGACCATCTTACCCTACCTAAACTTTTAGTAACCATTAATCCACACATATCCTCTCAATAACCATATCCTCTAACTTTACTACATATTCACATTTTTACCTAACATTTTATGCTTATTATTTTGTTATATTGTTATTAGCATTTTGATTACCTTCTTCTTCTTTTTTTCAATTATATTGATATTATTATTACATCTAGATATATCAATTATACTCATTTATACATATATATATTTTTATATTCTTACCTTATGTAATCTTATATTACATAGGCAATTATTATTTTATTATATCTTATTTTACTTACTCATCTTTTCATCTCCCCCCACACAAATATATATAATTTGTTTGAATTACTTAACCCTTCTTTATAATTATCATCATATCCTATATATTAATCTTTATATACTAATTTCTTATAATTATAATTTACTATTTCTATTTACCAAATTTCTTACCATTTACCAATTTTACTTTGTGTCATTTACTACTTCACTACTCTTATAATTATTTATTACTTATTACCACTATTTATACCACTTATCTTATTAGTCCCTACCGTAGGCATAGAGGGACTATAGCGATCGATAATTCGTTGACTACATATTAGTTTGTCTTTTGACCCGAAATATTTGCACAATATATATTGTTGGAGCTATGGAATTAAAAACATATATTTTTATATAATAAAAAGTAACATATATGTATTGATTTGATTGGATAAGAGATTGGAGGTCTTATTGTCGGCTTCGTTATTCCCAATGTATTGTATGGCAACATATCCAAACTTTTTCTTGTAGACAATATTTTTGAATCATATATTTTTCCTCTATATTGCTTGAAGGTGGATTAATGCTAGCATTAGTTCGAATGTTTGTATTAGCATTTTTTTGCTAGATGAATATAATATCCGTAAATTTTGATATGTACTAAGTATATTGAAATGTTTTGATATCCAAGCTTTGTAGTGATTGAGAATTCCAAAGTTTATAACGTCTTTGGCGAATGCATATTTGTTGAAATGTATTGACACTTATTCCGAGATGCCTCAATAGGCCTGACAGCTTAAATGTTTACATGACGCGACGTCCTCCAACACCCCTAACAGCTTAAATGTTTGCATACCGTGAGGTCCTTAGATAGCTTGACAGCCTTAAATGTTTATGTAAATATGCTTCTCGGAGTACATTTTTCCTCAAAATTTTCTATATAGTTACAATGAATTTGCACAGTCTTGTTTGTCCACCGCTAGTTCAATAGCCATTGTATGTTTCATACTTGTTCTGCCATTGAATCTACATACATTGTTTATTGGTTCGGTGAGTGCTTCTTCTTCGCTGGTTTGTTGGTTTCTTCCATTGTATGTTTCATCCTCGTAATTGTTGAAGATACATACATTGTTCATTGGTTCGGTGAGTGCTTCTTCTTCGTTGGTTTGTCGGTTGTTGCTTGTTGTTGTTACGCTCACGATTCGACTTGCACTTCTGCATTTCATCGTTTCAGAGTAAGTTTCGATGCCATAGTTTCATTTTGTGTTCCTTGTTTGTTTTTGAGTGTTTGCAGTTTGCAAGTAAGAATGTTTGCTTATTTGTAGTTGCATGCTCCTCGTATGTTTTCAGTTCCTTCTGTGCTTGGGCTGCAGATGCATAATCGTTGGAGATACATATGTTGTTCACTGGCTCGCTGGTTCTTGTTGGGTCATTGGTTCGTGGGTTGCTGGTTCTGTTTGTTTGGCTCGGGTTTGCGCTTTGGGGCCCTAGGGTGCAGTTCGGCATGTTCGTGCTTTCTCGCTGGTTTGGTGCTTGCTGTTTTCTTTTGTTTGATTCAGCCTTGTAGGGTCGGGGTCCAGTGACGGTGGTTGGAGATTTTTTTGTTTGTTTTGTTTTTGGATTATTATTGTTTTTTGGGGGCGCTTTACGATATTCATCCCCTGCACCCATGAGTCGACATGCAGTTGTGTTATTTTCCCTGTCTTCCAAGGCCGATATCTATTATTCTGTGAGATTTTTTTGGTGATCCAGTCTTTCCATGAAAGAAAAAAGTTGCATGCAAAATTGTTCGAGGATTACATGTGAAATTACAATATCCGTTGTTTTTTTGTTGGAA
Organism: Picea engelmannii; assembly: GCA_009831015.1. NCBI lineage: Eukaryota > Viridiplantae > Streptophyta > Pinopsida > Pinales > Pinaceae > Picea > Picea engelmannii. Next base: position 408,123 of record ML791397.1, read on the forward strand.
TAAAGCATATGTTTGCAGGCTACATTTATAAACCATGTATGGTCAGATGTGCGGATATGACATTACATGTTCTTTCTCCTCTACATAGACTAGTGTGCGCACGATACAATTTGTGTTGTGCTTGAGATATGATATGTGCAACAAAGATTCTGCAAGATTATATTTGGATGTCTGGAACCATGTCTGGGTGGTTTTCCACGGAAAACCGAAAAATTGTATCGTGGGCACAACAGTCTGTGTAGAGGATAAAGAACACGTATTTCCATCGGTGGAAGCATATCTGGATAAATTTCCAGGGAAAACTAGAAATCGTTTAGCTGCGGTCATGCAATTGCGTGATTTTTTGTGCCTTGTAATATATTTTGGGCAGGGAAAAAAATTTACATGTTTACAACGATGGATAGAGAAGCATAAATGTTCATGTTTCTACCTTTCTAGACTGTTTGTTGAGTCATTTTTACTATATGTACATATTGCTTGTTCTATGGTCAATACCAACTTCCATTGATGCTCATTGTATTTTATGCGTTCCCACATTGAAACAAACAGAGTAGCTGGAGAAAACGAGGGAGTCTTAACTGCATCGGTTGAAGAGGATATAGAAAGGTGCATGCTTGTACTGTTGTTTCATATTGCGTTGTTGTTTATTTCATTTATGGTTTGTATATGTGTTAAACTAGTTGTGTGCCTTCCTACATGGTAAGTTATCTTGGTTACATGCCTTCCTTCCTGCATACTAAGCTAGTTCATGTCCGTTGTGTTTTCGCTGCATTGCTGCATCTAAACAAACAGAATGGTTGGACAGGACGATGGACTCTTTGGCGGGTAAATATACTTGTTTCTCTTTATTTTAGATGTTTGTCTTCATACTAACTTGCCTTCATGTCCATTGCATATTCGACATTGCTACCTTGGAAAAAACAAGTTGCTTGGACAAGGAGATGAATTGTTATGTGCAACAACAGAGGGTTCTGTGGTACAATCTTCTAAAAGGTATACCAAGTGTGATGGTAAATTAAATATACAAACCGGGTGGGGGCATAAAATTTTAGACTTGAAAACAATGACTTTGCAGTAATGGGCCTTTCTGCCCTCCCTATTTCTACTTTTTCCATTTTCTATTATCCCTTTTGTTTTCTAATTCATCTGCCTAGTCTGCTTTCCAAAAATTCCTTCGTGCGTTGGTTGGTAGACTAACATATTCACATATGTGGTCGTGCTTATACCTTATTCCATAGTCACCCACTTTCTCGATTGCGGGTGCCAGGCTGGCAGGTTGAAGATTTCTCCCCTGGCTTCCGGGGGTCCGTGATATACAGATTGGCCATGGTGCCTTGCGCTCACGCCCTATTTATTGTTAAACATTTCTCCAATTAAAAAAATCATATGCACATAGTTTTACGGTTATTTGGTCCTTCTAATGGACAATATACAATGCATATGCTTGTTTAGTCCTGATGTTCATCTGCACATGCTTGCATCAGAAAAAGTTGGACTAGTGACACGGGCATGAGTAGTCAGTCATCCCATACATCAGCAGACCGACAAGGCCAAAGGTAAAGATTCATATGCTCTTCTCTTACTATGTTTACTAAAAAAATATCCTGGGGTATATATTCATCTATGGCATGGCGGATATGTTGATTTTATCTGCAATGCATGGTTTGAAGCTCACAAAAAGTATCAACAAGTACAAGCGAGATGTCGAATGTGTTGCATGTTCCACAGAATAAGAGGTGTGGTTGTGAAACTTTGGCTCCATAGTTCATCAAAAATATGTGTGTACTTGTATCACACTACCATTTACTTTAGTTTTCCTGTTCAAAAAATTTCATCAGGTCTAGAGTTGTGACATCTAAAGTACTGTCAATAGAGGGCTTGAACAACCACCAAACTACACAAGTGTTCATCAGGGACATAATGGTTGTCTATAGCACCTACTTGGATAAGGCAAACAAAAGTAGATCCATTATGCGTGCTGACATGACAGACAAGGAGGCCATGATGACAATGACACTGATTGTTCCTCCACAACTTGTCCAGAAACATGCAAAAAAGATATTGCCGCGTAATGGGATATCCATTAAAAATTTTAATATATTTCCCAAAACACTATATGACCGTGGTGATTGCGATCGAATTATTTCGCTGAACAAAACAAGCATTGTGGAAAAAATTCCTGCTGTTTGTTCAGAATATCGTTTCATCCCAGACTCGACTATCAACCAGCTTGCACAGAGCACTGATATTTACCCGATTGGAACAATTGGGGAAGTTGTCACACTGGCGAGAAAATTTGGCTCGCAACACATTCTCCATATAAAGGATGGAGAGTCAGACAACGACAAGGAAATGGTACCACTTTTCATATTCAATTTTGTCCTTTAATTTGGCATGTGCATGTATCTCAGATAAGTTACACAAATATTGCACTGTTCCATGTTGCAGCTACAATTGTTCGATATGTATTCAGATTTGTTTTCGTCAATGGAACAACAATTGCATAGAGGACAGATTCCACTTATGTTGTTCAAAAATATAACAAAGAAGAGGGATGCTAGAGAAAGGATCTTTCGGACAACCCAGGCAACGTTTGTAACAGAGTTGCGAGCAGATATAGTAGAGGAACTAAAGAAACTAGCTAGCTCTACAACTGTTGTGCGTATACATCCACAAAATCATCCTCACTTTGGTTATAGAAATATCCTTCAACAAATTTCTGCGCCTGTTTAATTTTTTTATTATTTTAAAAGGGGACGGGGGGGTGCAGTTGTGTATTATATTGTTCAATGTATTAACCCTTTGCTCGCATTCCTAGGTTGAAGGTATTTTAGTTGCATCCAATGTGTACTCGACCCCCTTTGAACCTATATGTGCAAAATGCAACTCTGTTGCTTCTGCCTCCGCTTTGATAAGTGATGATACGATTGATTGTATGTGATGCAGTGAAAAATGTCCATATGTATATGGAAATTGCGTCAATGTTGTTATCCAAACTGTGGGCAACACAACCGTGCATTGTACGGTTAGATAGCCTTTGTTACAAAATGTGCTTCCTAAGTTGGTAGAGTTTTCGTATGAAACATATCTACAGAAAAAGGCAAGCAATATCTACATGTTGCGGGAGCTTCGGATACATAGAAAATTCACCCTAAATGAGGACAATGTGATTTTTCATATCGGCTGAAGAAGAGGAATATATATATATCAAACTTTGGTAGGAAACGAAAATACCTCATGTGCCTCTGTAATATTTGTTCAACATCCAGATGAATGTTCATTGGACTTGGCTAGTTGGGATTGCACGCGCATAAGATTAACATGGAAGAAATCCCCATATATCCCATGGGCCTGGTTGTTTTCTACTAGGAACATATACGAGATGCAAGAGAAAACGAATGTGCCGACACCTTTTCTTTGTATATCAAATTGTTTGGTGCAAAGGTCGATGGGTTCTACCCTATGGAACCTTCTGGGAACTTGCTTGTGGCATGTTTGAAGTATAGTTGGTTCTTCGTTATGTGCTTTGTCTGTCAATTTGTATACTGTAGAACTCTAACTGTTCTTTGGAGGACCCAGAACAATATAATTGAATTTTTTAGCCAGATGGCTCGTAGATCCGTCCGATAATTTCTATGTCGCTGTGATGCAAATGTACTATGGGACTTGCTTTAGCAGATTTCCTTGATCGATGAACTTGGTCAAATTATTGTTCTGAAAAAATTTGAAATCAACGAATATATAGTGTGCGAAGTGCAACTTTCCTATCATATCAAAAAGAGGCTCTTAACATTCAAATTGGTTGTTGTTTTGGCATTTTTTCTTATTCGATGAACTTGGTAAAACTAATATCCTAGAATAATTTGAAATCAACGAATATATACTGTGCGGAGTGAAATTGTGCTATGGAATGAACAAGAGGCCCTTAAAATTCAAATTGGTCCTTGTTATGCTTGCGGTAATAGAATCTTTAAAAAACTTTCTTTTGTTTCCTTCATTTTTTAAAAAATAAGCGATTTAACATCCTTTAATAATTTAATGTAATTCACTTGCACAATATCAATAGTTAATATTAATAATTTAGTATTTGAAAATAATGTTTTTAGATAAAGTTAGATAGGATGACCATCCCTAAACAATTGCAATCTTGAACCCGCCAGTCATGGAGTCCGCAAGTCTGCCTGTCAATTTGTATATCGCGGAACTGTGGGTGGTATTTGTAGGACACAAAACAAAATAGACTCAATTTTCACCCTACCAGGCCGAGAACCTGCGATCCAAAAAGTGCCTAAGTATGGAACTAGGGATCCGCATATGCTCTTTAAAATCTCTTCTCCATATTTTCTAAAAGTACATGTTTACTATGTATTGCTCGTTTGTCGGAAAACATTTTATACCAGTCACCCGACTAGATTGTAAACACTTTCTCGTCTAATTAAATTCTGCATCAATATTTAATATTAATAATTTACTATTGAAAATAATGTTTTTAGATATGTTAGATAGTTGATAGGGATTACCATCTGTAAACAATGGCAAAGTTGAACTCGTCAACCCTCAAGTCCATCTGTCAATCTGTATATCGTGGAACTCCGAGTGCTATTTAGAGGACACAAAACAATGAAAGTGCAATGTTGAACCAGCCAACCCGCAGGTCTGCTTGTCAATTTCTATAACGCGGAATTGTGGGTGGTATTTGTAGAGCGCGGAACAATAGAGACCCAATTTTCAACCTGACAACCTGTTGACGGGAGAAATTGACCGTCCGTCAACTGGAAGAGCGAGTCCGGTCCGGGGTTGTCTAAATAACCCAAGCCGTTTGGTGTAACTCATTCTGACGGGTTTAATGGCTCCGTTAGCCAATCTAAGAATCCTAAAAGAAACGAATAAAAGAGAGAAATAACTAACTAATTACTAAACACACTATATATATGTACATATATTCAAATGTAACTATAGTAGTTGTATTTAAGCAGAAGATATACAAGTCTCGTTTATTTACATGATTTACAAGATGCAAATTTTAATCGAAACTTACGAAAATCGATGTGAAAAATGATTGCTTCTAGGAAGCAGATAAAGAAAGCACATAAAAATATTTATTGTTTTTCTTTTATAAATTTAAAGAATCTTGCAAAAAAAAGTTAATGAAACGTAAACATGTGGATAGTCAAAGTTGAACCATACATTCTAGTTTCAATGATATGTAAATGACAGAAAAATACAAAGAAGCTATCCTATCAGTGAATTAGTGAGATGTATCCAAGCATCTGCATGAGTGGTGAACATCCAACTGCCATGTCCAAGAGAGAAATCTGCAATGAACCTTATGAATGTTCTAAATAAATTTAGAACATGTATTGGTAGCTTAGGTTTTAATGACAGAAAAGGAAACAAAAACATAAACCTGTGATCTCATAATTATACATGATTACAACAAGATAAATCTAGAAGCAATCTATGCATTTTATCATTCAATTTAAAACTCAAAGATAAATCTCATTATTTAA
>ML791397.1:415070-457711 GCA_009831015.1 Picea engelmannii
GACATATACTCTTGTAATAAATGTCTCATACTAAAGTGAATGTCTTAAGTTTGTCTCAAAGCAAGCCAAGGAATGGAACTATTTGAAAAGGTTGATTCTGTAGCTCATTATAATTATCAAGATTCTAATAGGGGCCCTTTAAAATTTGTAAAAATATAGGGGGAGTTGTTGGGGCCCAACACAACCCCCGATAAAAAAAAATGGCTATATATGGAATTAATATGGGATCACTATGGGACAATAAAAGTGCAATGTTCAGCCAACCAGCCCATAAATCCACTTGTCAATTTGTATATCACAGAAGTCTGGGTGCTATTTGTAGGACACAGAACAATAGAACCTCAATTTTTAGCCCGCCAGGGCGCGGACCCGCGATCCAAAAAATGCCTCAATATGGAATGAGGAATATGCATATGCTCTATAAAATCTCATGTCCATACTTTATAAAAGTACATGTTTACGATGTATTGCACGTTTGTCGGAATACTTTTATATCACTCACCCAACCAGACTGTACAAACTTTCTCATCTAGTTAAATTCTGCAATATCAATATTTAATAGTAATAATTTACCTGGAGTCCATCTGTCAATCTATATATCACGGAACTCCAAGTGTTATTTGGAGCACACAGAACAAAAAAAATGCAATGTTGATCCAGCCAACCCGCAAGTACGCTTGTCAATTTGTATATCGCTGAATTGTGGGTCCTATTTGTGGAGTGCAAAACAATAGAGGCCCAATTTTCAGCCCCCCAACCCGTCAGCCTGCCAGCCCCCGATAAAAAAAAGTGGCTATATATGGAATTAATACAGAATCACTATGGGACAATAACAATGCAATGTTGAGCCAACCAACCCGCAAGTCCGCCTGTCAATTTGTATATCGCGGAAGTCTGGGTGCTATTTGTAGGACACAGAACAATAGAGGCTCAATTTTCATCCCGCCAGGTCGAGAACTTGCGATCCAAAAAGTGCCAAAGTATGGAATGAGGGACGCAAGTCCGCCTGTCAATTTGTATATCGCGGAAGTGTGGGTGCTATTTGTAGGACATAGAACAATAGAGGCTCAATTTTCAACCCACCAGGCCGAGAACCCGTGATCCAAAAAGTGCTAAAGTATGGAATGAGGGATATGCATATGCTCTATAAAATCTCATGTCCATACTTTATAAAAGTACATGTTTACTATGTATTTCTCATTTTTCGGAAAAATTTTATATCAGTCGGCCCACCAGAATGGACAAACTTTGTCGTCTGATTAAATTCTGCAATATCAATATGTAATATTAATAATTTAGTATTGAAAATAATGTTTTTAGATATGTTAGATGAGGGATCCACATATGCTCTATAAAATCTCATGTCCATACTTTATATAGAGACTCATGTCCACAAGTCCGCTTGCCAATTTGTATATCGTGGAAGTCTAGGTGTTATTTGTAGGACACAGAACAATAGAGACTCAATTTTCAGCCCGTCGGGCCGCGAACCCGCGATCCAAAAAGTGCCTAAGTATGGAATCAGGGATCCTCATATGCTCTATAAAATCTCATGTCCATACTTTATAAAAGTACATGCTTACTATGTATTGCTCGTTTGTCAGAATACTTTTATATCACTCGGCCGACCAGATTGTACAAACTTTCTCGTCTAATTAAATTATGCAATATCAATATTTAACAGTAATAATTTACTATAGGTTCGCTTGTGAATTTGTATATCGTGGAATTGTGGGTGCTATTTGTAGAGCGCGGAACAATAGAGCCCCAATTTTTTGCCCGCCAGCCCGAGAGCCCCCGATCCAAAAAAGTGGCTAAATATGGAATTAATACGAAATCTCTAAGAGATAATAAAACTACAATGTTCAACCAACTAACCCGCAATTCCACCTATCAATTTGTATATCGTGGAAGTGTGGGTTCTATTTGTAGGACATAGAACAATAGAGGCTCAATTTTCAGCCCGCTAGGCCGAGAAATCGCAATCGAAAAAGTGCCTAAGTATGGAATGAGGGATCTGCATATGCTCTATAAAATCTCATGTCCATACTTTATGAAAGTACATGTTTACTATGTATTTCTCATTTTTCGGAAAAATTTTAAATAACTCGCCTGACCAGATTGTACAAACTTTATCGTCTAATAAAATTCTGCAATATCAATATGTAATATTAATACTTTAGTATTGAAAATAATGTTTTTAGATATGTTATATAGTTGATAGCGATTTCCATCCGTAAACAATGGCAATCTTGAACCCACCAGCCCTGTCCATCTGTCAATTTGTATATCACGTAACTCTGAGTGCTATCTGGAGGACACAGAACAACGAAAGTTCAATGTTGAGCCAACCAGCCCGCATGTCCTCTTGTCAATTTACAAATTCAGCGACATACAAATTGACGACAGATATCTGTCACTGAGATGTAATATGACCATCGACCCTTCATGTCTCCTGGATATATCTTCTGTCGTTTTTCTTTTGTAACCCTCCCGACCGCTTTCCAAACTTTGGTATTTCTTTGAATCGGTTTCGCCATCACCGCTGCCTTCGTACTTGTTTCCACATATGCAATAATTAAGCTTTAATGCTAGTAGTCATCCTGCAGGAACCGTTAAGATTGTCATTAATGTCCGAAAATCTAGAGAATATTTGTCATTACTACAAATTAAACTAAGATTTGTGCACAAGTATGTTATCCTTTCCAAGTATTCATTTCAAAGGCCATGCAATATTTTTTTTTGTGCGCCGGCGGGTTGGTGCTTTTAAGAAATTTCTAATTCTTCATCTCTCTTCACCATCACCGCCACCTTCACACTTTTTTCTAATTGTGAAATTAGTGATCTGTGATGGTGACAACTCATTCCACATGAACCATGGATATTGTCATTGATCAACGAAAGGCTCAAGGAGATATTCCATTGATACACATTAAACCATAATTTGCGGAGGGTTATATTATCCCTCCCCGATTTTCATTTCAAACATTGTCTCAAGCAAACGAAAATTCTTAATAACTTGTGGCAGCAGTTGTCTCCAGACACAATAAACACATTGGGGCATAATGGCCAGAGGTTGCACTATTCTAGGGCATATTCTTACTATTCATCTCCCTCCGCCTAGGAGCAAAAAAGGAGATGCTCCCTTGGTACAACGAGAGATATATTTCAAGCCAAAAAATTCGAAGGAAATCCTGGCTGCTTAGAGAACCTACCTAGTTGCATTCATGGTTGTCGCAAAAGTTGATGCCATGAATTCCGAGCCGGAAGAAGATGATCTGATGGATGATGATACGACAATGGATGGTGGAAATACAGATAATCTTCCCACTCCTGTGCCCAAATTGAAATCAACCATAACGGACAGAACTTCCTGGCTCGGTGATGGTGGTCATGACAACACAAAAAGGAGTTTCAGAAAAGAAACCGATGGTGAACGCAATAGCCACTTTGCAACGCAAAAGTAGGAATTCCATAGTTCCAAATTAGTCTGTTATGGGTGGAAGAGTTTCATTGTAAATCAATGATATGTTGATACTCCCAGAGATATATTTCAAGCCAAAATATTATTGATTAACATCTTTGGGAATCAGGTCCAAAAATCTCATTGCTGCAAGGCATTTTTCTACTAGTCATCTCCTTCTGCTCATAATGGACTAATTTGGGCCTCTGGAATTGCACGTGCAAGCTGTGCTCTTGAATTTTTTTGGACTATGCAGAGGCGGTTTCAGCTAAGGGCTATTCCATTTTCCCTGCAACGTTTTTCTTCTTCCTCCTCATGGGAAGCTTATGAAAACTATCAATTTCAGCACAGGATGATTCATCGAGGAGAAAATTGCAAGGATCTTGCATATTGTTGATCCCGTGCCTGTGTTTGTCACATATAAGTTCAATGTTTTGTCCCGAAGAACTGGGTCCAATTTCTAAGGATAGATGTGCAATACTTGGTGTTTTTCTTATTTTTTTAAATGGATTTGCTATTAAAAAATATTTGCCTTCGACTCTTCGTTGTTGCCTCTATTCTGGATTTAACGCATGTTCTCATTGGCATGGTTTGATGCTCTCGTACTTTCTCGATATTGTGTTAACTTAGGTTATTTTTTCTAAGATGAAACATCTAACAATTAGATGCCAATGTACTGTGTGAATCCAACAACTTTTTATGCAAACAAAAAATGGATTACACAGTTTCAAACCAACGTTCAATTATATTCATAATGCAGATAGAACATAGCAATACCAATGTACAACGTTGCAGAAAAATCGTTATTCTTGTTTCTAGACATGCAATTATTAAGTTTTAATGCTAACAACCAATAATGCAAGAAGTTTAATACTTGAGTTAATATGTTGCAGTCATGGAAGAATGTATCAACAACAAATTTATACCCACACGTTCCAATAAAATATAATCTTTAACAAAGCATTTGTTGGCAATTAGTAGAAAATGAAATTTAGTAGTTAAATTAATATGTTACAGTCATGAAAGAATGTATCAAGAACATACTTACACGACACGTTAATAAAATGCCTTGCTCCGCAGCTTCGCGGGTTCACGTGTTTCCAACAACCGCTTCCCCTTTATTTAAATTGACCCTCTATTGTTCTGTGTCCTACAACTGGCACCCAGAGTTCCACAATATACAAATTGACAAGTGGACTTGCGCGCTAACCGGGTCAACATTGCACTTCTAATTTTTCGTGACCTCCAAACAACATTTTGAGCTCCGCGATATACAAATTGACAGATGAGCTCCAGGGCTGGGAGCTCAAGATTGCCTTTCTCTAGGAATGGAAAAGTGCTAAAATGACACATACCACATTTGTGGCACAACAACTATATTAAAGTGCAAATCATTTCCTCTATAGTTATGTGTCCTGCAAACAACACCCACAGTTCCACACTATACAAATTGATAGTCGGACTTGGATGAAGCATACAAAGAAGAACCAAGTAAACTCGTGGATCATGTTCCTGGTCATTGTTTTATATTCCTGCCAGCTTCACAATTCTTTCCAAGTATATATCTTTCCATGCAAATGGGATATCTGTTACAGATGTGAATATATTGGTCCTTGTTTTTCCGTCTTCTATACTTGGCCAAATATCTGTTTCTCTTTTCCCTAAACTTTATCTTTTTCGTCACTTATTTGTTCTTTCGAAAATGTATGGCTGAGCGTGTGGGCGGTCTTGCGGATTCACAACTGCACTTGTGCTCTTTTATCGTGACATCGACCGAATGCTTCCCCATTCCATACCCAGAAACTTCTCCGATCGTGAATTCCCGGTAGGCGGGCTCTAGATTGGAATTTTGTTGTTCCATGGACTGCGAATAGTACCGTCACTTCCGCGATATACAAATTTGCAACCGACCTTAGATCATATCCTCTTCAGTATTACGGTCCACCTATGAAGCCCTCTTCCGTGGTATACATTTTGCACTGAAAACTTCCAAGAAATACAATTTAACCGTCGGGTCCTCGCATATTTTGTGGAACTATTGTCACTCCATTTTGAAGTCCGTCTGTCCACTTTCCATACTTCGCCATTTCTTCAAATTTCTTCGGCGGATCGTCGGTTTGGTGGGTTGAAGAAATATTCAGTTCGTAGTTGTTGTTTCCTGTGCCCGCGCCCCTTTGCAATTAGCAATTGGAAATTATATATAAGATCTTATTGCTACGCATACAATTAGCAATTTCCCTATTCCACACTTATCCACTTTGCCGAAATTCCACAAATATACAAACCGACTGCTCAACTGCCCCATCATGATCTCTTCCATTTTACACATTTTGCACTCAAAATTTCTGATACATGAAATTTGACCGTGCAACACTCAGTTGTCCTGACTATCCCCGTAACCCTTTTTTGAATCCCGTCCGACCGCTTTTCAGAGATTTCCATTCTTTCCTTGCTCTCCACCGTCTCCATCACCTTCGCACTTGTCTATAATAAAAGAAAAAAAAAGTTTATATATATATATACATATATATATCTTGTTTCTAAATATGGAATTACTGGCATTTAATTCTAACAGGTCATCATGCATAAACTGTATAGATTGTCATCGATGGGAGAAAGGCTCAAAGACATCTTGTATTGATGCGCATTAAACCAAAATTTGCGGGGGGATTATATTATCCCTTCCGAGTGTTCATTTCAAAAAATCATGAAATCTCGTTCACACGTTGTGGCCTTCGCACGTTCACGAAACCTCCAATCCTTAATTGCTCTTTGTCGTACCCACCACCTTCACATTTCTAAATATACAATAAATAAGCTTTATTGTTAACAACTCATCATGCACCACCAATACAAATTGTCATTAATCAATGAAAGTCTCAAGGAGATTTCCCATTCATAAGCATTTAACCAAGATTTAGCGAAGAGTTACATTATCGACTCTAACTATTCATTTAAACCATCATCTGCACCAAAGCAACGTTCTCATAAACCTATGGAATCAGCTCGACAACAGTTCTGTGGAGATACAGTGAACATCTTTGAGCGCGAGGACCAGAACTTCCAGTGGTCCAGGGCATATTCTTATTACTCAACCTCTGCCACAGAGAACCAAGTAATTTGGACCTCTGGGATTGCTCATGCAAGTTGTGTCCCTGAGGTTTTTGACTGTAAGGACCTAGTCTCTTGGTGCACCAATAAATTTATTGCAAAGAAAATAATGATTCCACTGCAGGACCGCTCTTCTGTTTCTTTGTCACCTCAGGTCTTCCACCAGATGCTGAAATTGTCAGAGCCAACATTGACATTCAGAGGAGAAGATTGCAAACAGTTCCTAGCAAAGCATAATAATGCATTGGACCTCTTGCCCCTTTTTTTGGAATACCCGCTTCTAGTTCCTGAAGATATTACAAGCATGCATGTTAGTTCATTTAGAAATCCATTTCGCAAAATTGCCTACCTGTTTACAAGAATAACAGGACAGGAGTCCACAACCACTGTTTCCCGCATGGCTCTTTATATTTTGTATTTCACAGTCAACGAACAAGCCATTTATTATCGGGGCAGGCTAATTTCCCATGAAATCTCTTCCCGATTGTCAAGCTACAAAAGGGAAAAGAAACTTTATATGTCATCCTATTTAGTTTTTGCAATAGCGCATTCCTGTCGGTTTCCGCAACTGTCTCTGTCTAAGAATGTCAACTGCAATTCCTACCCAGTAACGTTCTGGTACCAGGCCTTGTGGAAGCACAAGGCTTCCCACTGTTTTTATGAGGTTTTTAATGGCTTCCTCTCTGTTTTCAAATTTTTGTTGTTAGGAGAAGATGCTCCCCGCATATTTGAACAAACAACTAGTTTTTTGGACAAGAAGGGGACACTCAAACTTTTGGATAATTACACTGTCATAAGAATTTTTGGCTCCCCGGAACAACCTGCTCTCCTTCCATGTCACATTACAGACATAATGTTTTTGCATAAGTATCACGTCAATACAACTACTGGTTCCATCTGTTCCAAAGGAAGAAAAAAAAAACAGTTCATTCCTCTGCCTTGGAAAATAGGGGAGTTCGTGTTGAAAAACGTCAACAAAATTGACGATTTTGCAGCACATTCTAGCATCTCCAACCTGAGATATGCTGAAATCATAAGAGGATTCAACCCCTATGATATTTTTAAAAAACATTTACAAACACTTGGCCTCGATGATTGTTTTGTAAAAAAACACTTGCCCAAAAACAAAGACAGTGGCGACAACGGTCATGCCTCTGATGTCGGCGATGTAGAGATAGTGTAAAGTTGCACTAAGTTGTACACGCAATAGATAAAAAGCCCCACTGAAAAGAGTGCTCAATCCACAAATGCCACTCCAAAAAGTACGACATCCCGGAGCATCGCTCCAACAACCCACCACAGCAATAAAGAAACCCAGAGTTCTTCAAACGGAGGAAGAGATAATGACCCTCCTCACTCTAAAATTGATAGTTCTCACAAGCTTCCAGTAGAGAAGAAGAGAAAAAAAAATGTGGGGCAGGCGGAAGAGCCGAAAATTCAGAGTGAGAACATGGAACTTGACACTAATCTGGATAGCATGATTTGCTTCCTTGATCAGCTTGGAGATGCCATCCACCATAGCCATCCAATGGACATATCTGTTACCGAAAATTTTGACGAAGATGAATCCTTTGTGTTCCAGAGCGTTGTTTTTGATAGCCGATCCAAAAAATCGATAATTGAGAAAAAAAATGTTAAAAATAGGAAAGGCAGATCTCGTTTAGAGGTTGACGTTGCCAACATGCGGCTATTCCAAATCTGTCAACTTCATACCATGAGCGGAGAAGCACTTCATGATTCCATTGGAGGCATGGAGACCGAGAATGCAAGACTGAAGACCCGAGTGAAGGAATTGGAAGACACTTTCATTCCTATGCCATTGCTTGTCAATCCTTTGGCAATAGCCATGCCTGGCACCCCTGCACCCAATGTAAAAGCATCCTCCACCCTGCTCACATCCTGTAAAGGATATGTGGAGAACAATATCAAAAAAAGAATGGAACTAGTTACCGAGGCGTGGAAAAGATCATAAACCATCACTTCCCTTGGAACTAGGGCACATATCTTGCTCGAGATTTTGCAGGCCGAGTTAAAAGATGAAGAAAAATTCTTTTTAAAAATGGTCATTCCTTTTGGCAAGATTGTCAACAATATGACAGAAACAAAAAGAAGAAAAGAAGATCTTCCATCCAAAAACCGGATTGGCCAATTGAATGCATGTTGGAAAGAAAAACTGAAGAACCCGCATCTCATTGTTCAGTCATGTGAACAAGCCATATCAAAGAAAGATAAATTATTCACAAGGCTGTCAAATATAGACTTGGCCGAGAAAACCAACAAATTCCAAGACCCCCATTTAATCACAAACTCCTTGGCCTTAACCAGGCAAGAGTTCGATAAACAGGTTGCTATGTTTAAGGCCTTGTCTCTGGAAAAGTTTTACAGCATCCTTCAATTTGATCAAGCTCACGTCTACGACTGGTTAGTCAAAAATGCAGTACAGAATGAGGAAATTCATCATGCTCTCTCTAATCTTTCTATCGACTTCCACGAATTAGAAAACGATATTTTCAACATAAAAATCTGGAATGAGATCAACGCCGCCCCAATGAGAAGATACATTGAAGAATGGCTCGAAAGGCAATTGAAACAGGCCGTCGACGAAAGACAATATGCAGTTGTCATCATTCCAGCAGTCGTTGAGGACATCCTTGAAACCCCAGTCGTCGGCAACATCAATGAAACGACAGCTGCAAGCAAATAGCCAAAGGGCTCATATGTACCCTCACTGTAAGTTTACTCATCACATCCTCCTTTCTTTATCGACCCAGTTATTCCAGTTTCTTAAATAGAGATGTATAGTCAAACACTTATACATTTCCATTTATTTATTTTTAGCAGGTATTGCACTCTATCCTCTTTCAACAATCCTGTTTATTGTACATATTTTTCTAATGGTCCGTGGGAGCCCCAATCCCAGTCTACATGATAAACACATTTAAATTCTGGTTTATATGTAACAGGCTTTCATTTTTTTGTATATTTCAAAATTTCGAGTAGTATGTAACAAACTTTTTATTTTTTGACATATTTCAAATAAAAATGCATTGAAATTTTTATATCTTACAGACTCTATTCTTATATTTCACCAGTCTGTATGACAAATGCATTTCATTTTTATTATGTTACAGACTTTTATTCTTATCCTTCACCAGTCTGTATGGAAAATGCATTTACTTTTTTATATGTTACAGAGTTTTCTTTTTTTATATATTTAAAAATAAATAGTGCTCAACAATGCAAGCGTCGTTTACTTATACCCCATGTTCACAAATGCATTTAAATTTTTATATTTCTTATCTCCTTTTAATTTTATGTCTTCATGTATTTTTATCTCTCACCAGTCCATATGGAAAATGCATTTAAATTTCCACATTTATTCTTCCACTGTCAACAAATTTTTAGTTTGTTATATACTTTCAAAATATATATGTTTGTTATATAATTTCAAAAAATATATAGTACTCTGTCTGCCAAGCATCATTTACTTTTGCCACATGTTTCATGATATACATCTTGCAGACAACATTTCCGTGATATACATTTTGCACCCAACACTTCGTTTCATTTACAATTTGACCCTATTTTCCACAATTTGCTTTCTAACCTCGTTAGCAGGGACTATGCTGCCATGCAACCTTGTTTATATTATCATATATACTTGTTTCATTCCTCTTTAATCACATCTTAACTTTTCAATATACTTTCTTATCTTATTTATCTTTCTATTGAGCTTACTTATTTTCTTACCTTACTTTCATTAGTTTACTCTCATTTCCATCATCATAACCTTATATACAACTTTTATTTCACTCTTAAATGTGACTTATCTACTCTTTATCATTCACTCCCTTTTTAACCCACCAACTTGCCACTCCCATTTTAATCACATGTATGTGGCAATACTTTTATTTTTATACTAACTTGTCGATCCTAATTAAAAAACAAACATAATAAAATATGTTATTCCTTAGCCTACACACTTCTTTACTAATCTCATATTCAATACTTTAATAATCCAACTTTAATAATCCAACTTTACTCTTCACTAACACTTACTATCCTTACTACACATTTACCCCCTTTATATAATCATTGTTGTACACCTCTTTAACCCTACCATTAACCTATGAACCTTTATATAATCATTGTTGTACACCTCTTTAACCTTACCATTAACCCGTGAACGAGTAGCCACACTAATACACCAATTTTTAATCACTAACTAGTTACTTCTATACATCTTTTAACACCCCTACCTTTAATATTATCTCATTTATTGATTCCAATTTTTTTTTTTTAAACAAAATTTATATATATATATATATTAAAATAAAACTTTTATTTAAATTTTTTAAAACAAACTTTATATATATTTAATTAAATAAAACTTTTATTTAACTTTTATATATATCATTTAAGTTATATATATAATATTATTATTTATTTTATGTTATATATAATATAATATAATCAAAATAAAATAAACAATTAAAAATAATAAAATTTAATTTAGATAAAAATAATAATTCAAATATCAAAGAGCGGGTTTGGGTTTAGGAGTCTTGCATGAGGCCCACATGTCTCTCCCTCATGCCCCTCCCTCGTGTCTCTCCCTCATGCCCACGTGTCTCCCCCTCATGCCCACGTGTCTCCCCCTTTTAATTTCGTAATTAAAAACTTATCAATATAAACCCTTTGTTTCGTTGTTACTCCCTCACATTTCACTTTACAACTATGGTCTGAGGGTGCTTCCCTAGCACCATGGTTGGTCGCTTGGAGGGCACAACCATGGCTGCCAGGCCGACCTGCCCTTGGTGCCTCTAATACAATGGTCTGTTGGTCTAAGAGCAACACGACTTGCCACACTTCCGCGGAAGAGGAGGCTTGTCCGATTCAGAAAGGATTGTGAAGGTAATAGATTAGGGTTTGCATTTTTTTTTGTAGCTGGGAGAGCGAAGCATCCATGGCTGGTTCAATGGTGGTTTCCTTGATCGTGCAACCTAAGGCTTGGTCTGTTTACTATTTTTTTTTATAGATACATTCAGATATCATGTATCGTGTGTTCAACTAGTTCAAGTAAATGAAGTTGACATTCCATGGAAATCACGTATCCAAGTATTCAGGTCGAAAATGAGAGGGCTCGACCTTTATGACCACCCACTCTCCATTCTTATTTTAATTATTATTATTTTTTCAAATTCTATAATATGATGTGCTTAAAAGTTTGTTTTTTAAATATATATATATATAATTTCATTTTTATAAACACTCCATTCATATTATATTTAGTGTTAATAATTAGTAATTATGCTATTTGGTTAGTTTCTTTCTTATTTTTGATAACGCAAATGATAAAACTATATATATTAAGTTATAAATTTATAAATAAATAATTTATAAATATAATTATATAAGGTTATGTTTCTTTACTAAAAATAAAATAAGTATATTTATATAATATATATACAAAGTTTTTAATTTCTACCCTATACAATTATTGTCCATTTTCATTTAGCTAAGAAAGTAAATCATAGGTTTATTTTGTTATTATGTAGATTTCTATATATTTTAAATTATGTTTTACCTCTTCTTTCAGACTTAAAGATATTTCTTTCATCTAATTTTATGAAACTTTTGTCCTTCTTGCAAGTGAGGAGTTTTACAGGTAAACAAGTGGTTTGAACAGGGGATGAGCAACGTGGCTTAGAACAACACAATAGTGCAATGTTGTTGTTGTTGTTTTTTTTTTCTCTGGGTTGTTTCTTGGTCATTTTGAGTTTGATTCCAAAGGTATTTGGAATGCTTACAAGTTTTTTTTTTTTTTCACCAATGTTTCCAAGGTGCATGAAACAAACTGCAATTTCAATCAAGGGGTTGGTTAGTTAGGCTCTAGACTCCAATTTTTGAACTGGGGCAGCCATAATGGCTTTAAAACTAAAGTAAATCTATATTTATGTTTGACCATGATAGGGGGATTTCTTTCATTATGGTTGCAAGATTTAACAACAAAATCTAAACATCACATAGTATATCTATAAATGTTATAACTTGAAATTTCTTGAATTTAATACATAAATAATAATTTCAAAATGACATTCTCGTTGAAAGATTTAACAACAAAATCTAAACATCACATAGTATATCTATAAATGCTATAACTTGAAATTTCTTGAATTTAATACATAAATAATAATTTAAAAATTACCTCTTGAAGAAAAAGTTGCAAGATTTAACAACAAAATCTAAACATCACATAGTATATCTATAAATGTTATAACTTGAAATTTCTTAAATTTAGTATAGAAATAATAATTTAAGAATTACCTCATAGTATATCTATATAACTTGAAATTTCTTGAATTTAGTACAGAAATAATAATTTAAGAATTACCTAATAGTATATCCATAAATGTTATAACTTGAAATTTCTTCAATTTAGTATAGAAATAATAATTTCAGAATTACCTCTTGAAGAAGAAGGTCTCCCTGCTGAAAATGCTTTGAAAATGCTTACTGAAAGTTCTTGCCTGAATGCTTGCATGAAGGTGCCTGAGTTTTGAGGTGCCCGAGTTTTGAATTTGCTTGCCTGAAACTGTTTTCTCCCAGTCAACTAGGAACAAAGCCTCTTTGGCTCCCTAGCTCCAGGTAATTAGATTCCATGGCCCCTGAGCCCAAAATCCCAGCCCCTGGCCCTAATTAGATTCCCTAGACCCTTAGCCCAAAATCCCAAAATCCCAACCCCTGGCCCTTGAGCCCAAAATCCCAAAATTCCAGCAACCAGTCCACTAGCCCTAAATCTTCCTCCAATTTCCCTCCACTTCATTTTCTCCCCTTCCTTCTCCAATGCTCTCTTCCTCTCTCGACCCCCCTTCTCCCATCCCAACCTCCTTTCTTATCCCCTCTCTTGAATCCTCCCCCCATTTAATTCCCATCCGCCTTATCCCCCCATTAATTACTTCACTTACCTTTTTAATAATAAAATAATAAAAGATTCAATCTAATTATTTAAATAATTAATCTAACTTACCCTAAATTACAATCATTAATTAATAGTGTTGGGTTGTTACACTTTGCTTTTTGTTTTCAAGAAATAAATCCAAGTTTTACTTGAGAAATCATCAATAAATGAAACATACATAATATACATGCCCGCTAAGTGAAGTCACTGTCATCGGTCCACACGCGTCTGAGTGCACGATGTCCAAAAATCCTTTGGCTTTGTTGTCATTGCTTGGAAACATACTCTTCACGTTCTTGCCTTGTGCACATCCCTTGCATATGACATCACGATTCACATGAATCTCAAGCAAACCTATTACCATCTTGCTCACGATAGGTAATGTTTTGTAATGTATGTGAGCAAGTCTTCTATGCCATAGCTCACTCGGATTTATTATATTGTGAACTAATGTTGAATCTGAGTGTCCCTTTAATTTGTATAGACCTCCTTCTTGAACGCTAATCACAATAGCATCATCAATGGACTTTCCTCTTGACCACATAAGAACTTCACTATCAATGAAAGCAACTATGAATTCTTTCTCATCCAATGCTGAGATAGAAAGGAGATTCTTCTTCAAACCAGGTACATACAAAACATATTTCATCTTCATAGGCTTTTCATAATCCAACCTGTAGGAGGATTCTCCTACGCCTTTAATTGGATATTGATAGTCATCATTGAGCTTCACCTTATGAGGTGAATCCTTTGAACCAGTTTTGAAAGAGAATCCTTGTAACCAGTCACGTTCTTAGAAGCACCACTATCAATAAGCCACATGTTAGTTCCATGAGTGATTGTCCCTGTAAGAGCTGATATCGATACATATTCTTCACTTGAATCATCTTCTTTTGCTTTCTTATGAACATGTTCATCGTCTTCTGCAACATGAACATAATGTCTTTTATACTTTTCTTTTCTGATATGATCTTTTATGTGAGGACAGTTTCTAGCAATGTGTCCCATCTTTTGGTAGTTGAAGCATTTGTAACTTGAATAATCCTTTTGAGTCTTTTGTGACTTTTGAAACTTCTTGTGATAATGAACCTCTTTTCTGCTCTTTCAATTTATTGTATGTGTTGCTAGTGCTTGATTTTCATCATCACCCAACTTTTCTTCCCTTGCTGCCAATCTAGCTTCTTCTTGAGTGCAATCTTCCCATAGCCTGCTAAACTTTGTTAGTTTTCTTCTGGAACAGATTCCTTGAATAAATGATTCCCAAGACTTTGGGAGACCATTCAATGTAGTCATTACTAGCTCAACTTCTTTAACTGTGTCTCCAATGGCTTCAAGTTGTTCTTTGATTTGAGATACCCTCGTGAAGTAGGATTGAATGGTTTTTGAATTCTGCATCTTCACATTCTTGAGTTGTGTCCTCAATGTCATCTTCTGGTCGATATTCTTGCCCTCATATAATCATGATAAAGCATCAAACATCTACTTTGTAGTTTTCAATGATGAGACATGAGGGATCAAGTGATCATTGATGGAATCTGCAATAATCCTTTTTGCTTTAACCAGGTTCTTTTTGTACTTTGCTTTAGCCTCATCTCCCTCCGTCTCTTGAACTTCTTCTTCAATGAAGCCTTCCAGATCATTCTCTTCTAGAATGAGCATTACTCTATATTTCCATGCTCGAAAGTTATCAACACCCTTAAGCTTCTCATCAAGCTTAGTGTTGTAAGTCATTCTGTCTCTGGATCTAGAAAATATGACAAATTAAAATTTTGCAAGAATGAGTTTTGACCTTAACAGTGAGTGTGCTATGCCAAGGAGACCTCCTTTCTTCAAGGATATGCTCCAACTTCAACCTTTAAATGCCCAAACGTATTGACCTAGGGTTTTATGAGGAAACCCTAAATTTTCAACTTTTGAATTTTGGAGAGATCTGATTCGAGGGAAATATGTGCCTTCCTTAAATGACCTTCTTGGTGGCTTTGTGAGTGCTCAACAAGCTTGACATCAGGGGAAACTGACGATCTTCCTTCCAGTGGTTAGACTGTTTTGAAGGAATCCAACTTTGATACCATGTTAAAATTTTGATATGCTCGTTTTACCATAGACAATGTTACACTGTTGTCACCCAACCATAGGCACTTACACTTACCACCCCAGAGCACAGTAACCTTTTCTTATATATATTTTGTACACGAAGCAAGTCCTCTTAGATAAACCCTAACCATAAATACCAACACAACTACATCAACAACACCATACCAAGAGAGCGTACCTTTACCAAGAGAAGCACATAAGAGAGAGAGATACTAGAAAGACTGAGCAAGGAGAGACTTCACCACTGCAACTACTGCGTCACCTTCCTCTGACTTGTGCCTCCTTCTCTCCTTCGTTGAACTGCTGCAACTGTTTCTCCTTCTAGACTTGTGCCCTTGATTGCAATGTGAGTGAGAGTGTGTGTCAAATGAGCTAGCATCTGCCTTTATTTATACTAGCCTACCCAAGTGATTTTTCATGTGGGGACGACTTCTCTTTCTGGAGCCTTCTAATTATTTATTATTATTCTCCTTGGGCCGACTTCTCTTCTAGGGTATTTCCACATTTGTTTAATGGTTCTCTTGCTTCTGAAATATTCTACTCTAAGCACAAAGGTTGTCTTGGAGGTTAATACCTCTCGCAACTACCAAAACATCAACACGTGATCCTTCATTTTATCACCAAGTTCCCACATATGAGCTTGCTCCTCCATCAAGTGCATGTTTGCTATAGTACAATGTGTGCAATGAGGATCAAAGGAAATAAAACATGTCCCTTCATATTTAGGGTGGCTCAACATTTGTCATTGATTGGGATATGGATTGTGAACTTTGGTTTGAACATCGTGTAATTTATTATGAGATAGGTGATAAGTAAATACCACCTTTTGTTCTAAGAATTTCGACCTCCAAGCAAGATGCGTCATTGGCCAAGAGGTTTGCTTGATGATTTTGAGTCCTCAACACATGATAGAACTTAGTTGAATTGTATCTTTTTGCCTCCTTATTTATTATGAGAATAAGCCTTTCCAATTTGTAGCCCTTCAACGTGGTTGAGCAAGTTACACAAGTGTCTGATTATGATTGATGAGTCTCCTATGACCAAAAGATTTCTAATCCACCTTCAACCAAGGATACAGAGCCTTTGATAGAGAATCAAAGCCTCTTCTTGATTATTGATTGCTTCAACTACACCATATTCATAACTTGTTTCATTGTCCCTTGAGATCATATATGATCCCCCCACACTTGCCACCCTTGCTTTTGGTTGTTAAAGGCCCCCTTTTGGTTTAATTTTCTCCGCTCTACCTTGTTTTATGTGCTCTTTGATTGGTTAGTTTGATCATCCTTGCATTTATTTTATTTTTCTTTCTACCCCATGCAATTTGTTGATTGATCAATACTTCCCACATTTTCATCAAATGGATTTATTCATAATTCTTTAAACTTGTTAAACAAAGTCTCCCTTTTTCACTTGTGAGGCACCCTTCCAACTTTGGGTTGTAAGGATACACTCATTAAACGATGGAAAGGGAAATCATATCTTCCCTTTATTTATGGGTTGGCAGTTCCCTTGAAATTTATTTTCACCATAAATAAACATCTTACCTACACATTTTGGATACTTTTCAAACATCTATTTTTCTTATAATTTAGATTGTTTAAGCAAGTACTCTTTGAACATTGCTTTCAAGTTTCTATTTCTCCATCATCATCATCCTCACCCCCTTAGCAGGTGCTTCTAATGTTTCCTTACAAGTTGTCCTGTCTTGCTAGTTGTTTAGAGTTGCTTCTAATGTTTTATTACAAGTTATCCTATCTTGCTGGTTGTTTTTATTAGTCCTTCCCTTCGACGGACTAAAGATTTTGCTTCGCTGTCCAATTCTTTTGACCTTGTATTAATTTGCCCAATTTTCAAGAAATAGTATTATTTTATTTTTGAAAAAATAAAAAACTTTTTTATAATGTTTACGAATTTATGTTTAGATTTTTCTATTTGTTTATAAAGCAGTGATGAACTAGTGGTGAGCTATTGCTTTCAAATATTTGTTAACTTTAAAATTTATTTAAATAATAAAAAAATGAAATTAAATCATTGCTCAAAACTCCGATCATATTAATTATTAGTCAAGTCATATTAATTGACACCCTTACTCATGACTTTCATATTAATTGATTTAATATCCATGCTAATGACAACGTTGTAGCCAAGGTTGAGGCTGCAGTTTGATGGGAACGTCGTAGTTGAGGCTTAGCTCATTGCAGTCGATGCTTTTCTTTTCTCACATCCTCCTTGCCTCGAAACCTCCCTCGACACCTCCTCACCAACTGGCCACCTTACCACCACTATCAATTTTTCTTTCTCCTCAACAACCTACTAAATATATTACTCTTCATCCTACAAATTCTTCCATTGGTATAGGAATAGAAAGTTCTGTATTTGAACAAGACATATATCTTCTATATGAAATGGATATGATGGATGTACTAATGAAGAGGCAAAGGAACTCAGTCTTGATCTCTACTACTTTTGCATTTGCTTTTACTTACTTTGTTGCTAGTGGTTTCACTTGGTAAACTGTTGTGGTTAATTGTTTTTGCTTGGTCATATTTTCTATTGTTGGATCATTAACCAGTTTAAGGTAAATGATTGTAACTTACTCTATTACAACACCAGGTCTAAATTGAAAATCCCATTGAAGATCTATACCACTAATTTGCATTGCTAGGAGTTAGGAATATGCAAGAAGAAGTATTAATAGTCATATCAAAATATAGCACATGAAAACAACCATATTTAATCGGATTGTAAGTCTACATGTTCTATCATTTAGTGAGCATTTCGTACAATTGAAGATTTCAATTTGTTCGTTATAGATTAAATTTGAATTATTATAATTCTAATAAGCTTCAACACTGAGTATTTAGAATAAGTATACCTCGGTTTGGTTTGAGTTTCAGTGAGTAGTCAACAAAAGTGAAAGCAATAATAAGATGAATCAAAATAGAGAGGACGAGAAATCATCAACCATTATATGCATTTTAAGTGAAAATAAATAATAAGATGAATCAAAATAGCAAGGAGGACAAATCATCAACCATTATATGCATTATAAGTGAATATATGAGTTTGAGATGGATCAAACAACCTCTCTCTTTAATTAGTTTAGTTGTCACTAATGGCTGACATGACTAATTTCTTCCATTTTCAAGATCCAAGATTCATGGTCGAAGAGACAACTACAATGGGAGACAAAATCGTTTAATTAGTTTGGTAGTGACTAATTTCTTCCATTTTCAGGATCTTGGATTCATGGTCGAAGATACAACCACTATGGGGGACAAGATCGTTTGGTAGTAGGGCACATGAGTATGATTTTGGTTAGTAGTAAGCCTTGGAATTGAGTAGAAATATGGTGTGTACCTCTTGATCGACTTGGGTGACTGTGTTAGGATGAGTGGTTTCAAATTCCTTGTTACTTATTATTAAAAGGTTCTTATATGAATTATTAATCAATATATTTTTGATTAATCAAGACGTTCCTACAATATGAATTTATATCAAGAAGTTGAAACTCTAATGAAGGAAGATATTTCAGCTTTGGAGAATTTTTTTGCAACTTTTGAAGATAGAATTAAGCTTAAATTGGATGAGTTGAATGACTTGAACAATAATTTGCAAGTATCACTGAAGCCAATAAATTGCTCAAGGATAATTTGAAATAGGGAGAGATTAAGTCATTGGAACTACAAGGAGAATTGCATAATGCAACATTGAGGCATGCAAATCTAGAAGCTATTGTGGCTAATCTTAGTGGATGACTAATCCAGGGGATCAAAATATGCTCAAAAATCAAAGTGCTCGAAATTGCTTCAAAACAGACTCGTGCGTAGGCTTCATCCTCACAATCCCAACGCAACTTGAACGACTTCAAACATACGTCATATGCGAGAGATATTGCGTTTTGTCTGCTTTTCCAAACATACAAAATTTAGCTAACTGTACAGTCTGTACAGTGCTGACATGGCGGGATCGTACTGTTGACATGGCAGGGTCGTACTGGTGATGTGGTAGGGCCGTACTGGTGATGTGGCAGGGCCATACTAAGACGTGGCAGGTGACCGTACTGACACGTGGCAAGTGGTGATGTGGCAGAGGTTGACGTGGCAGGTGAGTTGGCATGATACATGGACCAGTAAGGCTTCAATACATGGCGATGTGATGGACCAATTGTATGGTGCCACGTGGCACCCTTCCATGGTGTAAAAGGTTGTTGGACTCCACCGGTCTTGAACCCGCGACCTCCGGGAGTGGGAATGACTTGGCGGAGGCCGAGCTACCAGCCCGCCTGCCACATGTTTCTTACCCTTAATGATTAGAACTTGTATTTAAGTTTAAACTCATGTTATTTTGGGCAGAGTTCGAGCCAGGGCTTAGCCCCATCCCTTGGACTTACCACTTACTATATGACCTTACCACAAAAAATCAACGCATGGGGGGAACTAACGGTGCTAGCCCATGAACTTACCACGTGTCCACACCATTAAACCACCAATTGCATGGGAGGTTCAAACAGATCCGGATTAGGCGCTAGGGCATGGCCACATGGCGCCCATGCGACCCACACCTCCGCCCGTTTAGGCGCTTATGCCTCTAATGGTGTGACAAAATGCCACTTTTTGTGAGATGCGCGTGAGTGCTGAGTTTTTGGCATGGAAAACAAACAGAGGCTAGGTTCAGTCATTCTGGGTGTGTTTTGGCAAGCAAAGACAACAAAGAATTGGTAGAAAGTTCCAGGGAGTGATTCCAACTCAGTTTTTGGCCAAACCAGGTGCAGAAAGTGCCGAGCTAGGGGTTTTTGGACGTTTTGGAGCCATTGAAGCCATCTATTTCTCATTATGAGCATTGTAAAGCACTGATTTTGACACTTTGAGCATTAATGGAAATGATCCATTGGAAGCTGGACCAAGAGATGTAGCCCAAGAGAGGGGTGAACTCCTTTATCATTTTGATGTGTTAATGTGTTTACTTTGATCAATGTATTGTCTATTTATGTTGCTCATGATTAAGTAAAAACTCATTAAGTTTTATGTGTTTGTAACTTGATCCTATTACCCAAGCAAATACAAATTTCACTTGCAATTTTAAAGAGACTCAAGCATTTTTCATTTTCAGATCAATGACACAACGTGCAAAGAACTTATTGTGAGTTAATGAACTAGATGAACTAAACCCAAGAACAAGGAATGACTTCTCACCTCGACCCAACTATCTCAACAAAGTAGGTAGGATGCCCAAGCATCGGAAAAGTTTCTCAATGCTCATATAAAATTTCACGATCATTTATATGGATGCCTATTTAATATTTATCAGTGACATGTTCATGCTATGGAATTTGCACACCGCACACTGAAAAAAATTAATATATTCCCCAAGTTTTCAAAATGATAGAACTTTGTGTTAGCGAGAGTTCTAGAAGCCAACAAGAAACCATTCGTTTGAACCATCAAAGTCAACCAAAACTTGAACCCACTACATTAGACACAACATCAATAGATGCAGGATTGATGGAGACTTCCTTTATTGTCCTCTCTCCTAACCTACATGTTGCCTAAAACTTTCTTCAACACACCCGCGTCTTTTATACAATACATAATCATCCTAAGTGTCAAAAGGAAATGTGAATATCACATGCATTTCTTGTTGGGTAATACAAAGATTAAATCATTAATCTATCATTCCAATGCAGATGCTATGACCATTGAGTTACAATCATCTCCCCCTCGTTCCAGGCGAGATTTTTGGTTTCCTCAAGTCGAATGTATTCTCTATATCCTATCAGTGAGAGGATGTTGTGGCTCATGTACATGGTTCACATTTGTATCGTTCATTGGTGCACACAACTACGTACTCTAACATATTGAATATATAATTTGAAATTTGAGTATGTAAATAACATTCTCTTTCTATATAAACACGTGCCTCAATGTTCAACAATTGATGGTGCACTTCGATTTTGGAAGGCCTCATTGCACTATAGAGAAATGACTAATATTATAAATCTGAATGCAAGACAATAATAAACCATAAACTAACTCAAAGCAATGTTTTCCCTAACTGTAAGTAGCAAGCCCAAACCTAGCAACAACAAAAAAAACCCATAAAGTCCTCATGCAATATCTTTATCAGATTAAGCACAATAATAGTTTAAGAAATGAAATATCAGTGCAAAACCAATTTTCCATTTACAAAACAATGATATGCATCTAGTCTTGCCAAAGTAGAGAGTTTATCGTCTAGAGATGAGATACCTATCTAGCCTTTCCAAAGTAGATAGTCTAGAGATGAGATATAGGTAACCAATCACTAATCATTTTTAAATGTGTAGTTATGATTTACACGAAACCTTTACAAATGGCCCATAATCATGTATGGTGATCCACCTCGTCAACTTTGTGAAAAGACATCCACATTGGCACTTTGTCTACTTAGTAGGGACTAGTTGCTATGCAACTTTCCCTTGTTTCAGAAGCCTTACCTCCATTTATCATTGGAATATTTGGTTCATTATCTTCTTTTCATTCAAAGTATTATTTGGTTCATTACATTGTTAAGGGTTTCTTTACCCCTAGGAAAATTTCTTTCTCTCAAAGAAAAGTTTATGAATAACATAATTTGTTGATTTTTCATTTGTAATTTGAGTTGGGAAAAATATATTTCTAGTTCATTGATTTATTTGTAATGTTTTATTTTAATAAGGTTATTCTATAAATAAAAAATGAAAGAGGGATTTTTTTGTATTTTTTGGACTTTTTATTGTTTTGCTTACTTATTCTTATTTTACTTTAGTTAAATCAAATCGCTTTTAAAAGAAGATTCATCATTTTTAAATAGAAGTCATTCTATACAACTCAAGCAAACCCTAAATACTTAGTTTCTCCTCTTCTTTCCTTCTATATTTGTTTATTGGTATTCCTTAGAAAAAAAAACTAAGTCACAACTCCACATCCCTTGTATTGTCATCCTAGTTTGTGTGCATTATATTGGTAGAGTTAGGCCTTTAGCCTTTAAATTCTTCCTTTTGGTCCTTTGATTACTTTTCCCTTAGGTTATCTTGCCTCGTGTGAATTATATTAGTAGAATTTAGGCATTTGGCTTTAGGGTTCTTTCTTTTGGTCCTTTTATTGTTTTTCCCTTTGGTTACCTTGCCTCGTGGTTGACAAGGGTAGTCATGTTATTCCTTCCATCTAGGTTGATTGTCTAATCTCTATTAGTTCACATAGATCCTCTACAAAAGGGTTTGATAATCAACTATATTGAAGAGGTTGTTTAATTTCCAATTATGTATTACATGAAAGATTGAAGAGTTTAAAACCATGGTTGAATCTCATTTGGATACATTTATTAATCGATGTAACAAAAATTACAATCTCCAAAACAATAAGACACATAGGGACAAACAACACATTTTATCGACCTTGGAATTATTGAGACCAATAAGGAAACATATGTTAAGTTAGACTACTTGAGGCTCCAAATTAGACCACTTTGGTTCAATAATGTTGTCGGGGTTTGGGGGCCTCCTTTCTTTAGGGGTCAGATGATATGTTGGGTTACTCGGGATGTGGTTAGACATGTGCATACTATTGTCCTTAGGATTTTTAGTTTTGGATCTCTACCTTTTGGATTGAACTTGGGCAATTATATCAACTGTGATGATCACTACTATTTCCTAATGACTCATTCGCTCCATGTTTTGAGGAAATAGTTGTTAGTTGGGTTATGGAGGGGACTTATTATATAATACTATTTCCTAACCACTAATGTTCACTCTTTGTTTTGAGGAAATAGTTGTTGGTAGGGTTAGTATATAGGCAATGGGAAATTGAGTGTAAAGGTTGACGATAGTTAATTTTGATATGGGTAATGAAATTAAGAATATTGTTTAGCTACAATGTGTTGTCTTCCTCTCTTTATTTATGTTTATGAATGACGAGAAGTGATAATTGGGTTGCTTTAGTGGTTGACAATGGTAGAGTTATCCTTAGAGTGTTCCTTTTGCTGAAAATGTCATTTAACTAGATTTGTTTTAGGCAATTTCTACTTATACTTTATGTCCTTCATATAGTATTGATAAAGATAGTTGGTTTTCATAACACCCTTCAATAGCACAACACAACATAAACAATTGATCTACTTATTGTGTATGAATAGGCTATATTGTCCAAATTGAAAACTTCAATTTAGACACTAGAAGACTTTACACTCCTTGATGAGTCTGTTAAACTAGTTATGGCACAACACAATATAAACAATGTGTCAACTTATTGTGTATGAATAGGTTATATTGTCCAAATTGAAAACTTCAATTTAGACACTAGAAGACTTTACACTCCCCGATGAGTCTGTTAAACTAGTTATTGAAATTTCCTTGATTGAAGATTCTTTAGTCAAAAAGTTCATTGACATGACCATTTAAATAATTTAGCACAATGCAGGTAAGAAAGACAAACATGTCAAGGAAAAATTAAGACTTTAAAATTTTCAGCATCATTTTTTAGCAACAAAAAATTAGCAAAACATATTTATTCAATACCATGCAATTGAATTAAAAAAAAACCTATTATTAAGAAAAATTTCATTCAAAACACCTTAGAAAACATCCAATCAACACATAATGAAGAACAACAAACTATAGTTAAATGGAAATCATTTGAATGAGGTATGAATATCAAAGTACACAAAATCCATTAGACTTGTACTCGAAATCCTTCACATGATTTGAGTTTATCTCAATATTAATAGTGCTTCAATAGTTATTGCAACAAATAGGGATGGCAGGAGTGGGGATCATTTATGATCTTGACAGAAAACAAGAAGCAAATTTTGAATGAGGATTAAGATATGCAACAGATAACTAAGCAAAGACACTTTCTTTATTTGAAGGGATAAAATAATTTGACTCTATGCATAACAAAAACATCCAAATTTTATGAGAGTCAACTAAATTTTAAAGTTCATGCATAAGATGTCTACATTAAAAGATGAGAAATTGGATAGAATCATAAAAATAATCTGAAAAGAGATCAGCATATTTGAATCCTTATAATTCTTTTGTGTTTTAAGGGTGAACAATAAGCAAATAGATCAATTGGCAAATTCAACGTCTTGCCTAGCAGAAGGAGTCCTTAAATGAAGAAAAGGGTTGTCACTATAATCAATTCCTCAAGAATATTCATGGTCATTATAACTCCTTGTATGCTAGCCACATGTCAAATCTCATTCATCGACATTATATCTACTTGTATGATAGACACACATCAAATCTCGAGTCAACATGAAATTAATTCACATGATCGACCATCAATGGATTGCATAAAAAAGTACCACTACACTTAATCTTCATAAATCCGAGCCTAGACTTTGAAGTGTGCGAAGAAATTAAATATATTGTAGTTGGGATAATGTGAGACTCAATGTTGGGGTTTTGTTGTTGTTGTCTAGTTTTCCTGGAAGACTTGTTGGGTTTGTCTCCATCACTGAGCTCTTTTCTCTCTTTGTCTTCTTGTTAGTTGGAAAGTTTTGGTTGTTGTGGCTCTTTCCCTTTTGGATTATTTGGAAATTTCCTTGATTTGGAGGTGTCTTGTGGTTTTTCTTTGGGTATGGAGTTATTTTTTTTCAAGTGGTTTGGGATTGTGAAGGCACTTATGGGTTTAGGGCTCTAGGACCCTTTTTGGGTTTTGGAGGATATGCAAATTTGTGTGCCCCCATTTCTGGAGTGTTTGGCAATGTCTTTCTCTTGTGTTGTTTCGACCTCTTGTAGGGATAGGATTCTAGGAAATAATTCTTGGTGTTTGGACTTGATGGATAATTTTGGGAATTTTCCCTATCAAGGGAGCAAAGTATGCAACAATATTTGGAAATTCAAAGGATTCTAAGGAGAGTCCATGAGAATCCCATCTCTGATAACATAATTGTTACACATTGTTGATCTAAAATACTGTTTTACGGTCTTAAGGAAGACCTCACAAGGATATAAATCCCCCTGCATTTTTGAGAAGGACCAAACTTTGTATTTACATTCACATTCAAGGAAAACAACACCTGAGATTTGGGACTAAGTGTTTTAAAAGAAACTCATATGTATAATATTTACAATGTGAATAGATTAAGATGCATACAAAATATATAGAACTGATATATCCATCACAATATTCATCAGAGCATTTAACAATACCACAAATAGAGAGAATATAAATTGGACCACAAATAAAAGAGAGCTTTAAATTATGATTCCATAAAGCAACAAAAAGATTATGATAGATAAAACATTGGGTAACTCAAACTTTTGATCAAAGTCTTTGAGAATACAGTAATGTAATATCCCGAGTAGCTCTCTTGGAGTCTCAAAAATAATAATGATTATTTAAATACAAAGGTAAATGGTTTTAAAGAAAATAAAATGCATTCACCCTTCGAAGAGGACTGAGATTGGGCTCCCGCGGACCACAAAATGAACAGACCTAGAAGATAAGAGAAGGAGAACCAAGACTCAACCTGAATCCCACAAAATACCAAGAAGACAAAGGCAAGATGATAAATGATTGTAGCAGAAATGGAAAGAATAAAAATTGAAAGGGTAGAGTCAATGTTTGACTCACTATGATGGAAAAATATTGTTCTTCACTTGCTTGCAACTGAATCCTTTATAGGTACATGTTGTGGTTGAGGTGGCATAACTACTCTAATTGTTCTTGAAGTAGTTAGGGTTTGCCTTTCTCGAACTTTCCCTGATTCCTTTTCGAGTAATTTTTTTTTATTAAAGCTTGATTAGATTTTCATTAGTGAATTTGTTTCATTGAAATTCATGCCCCCAAGTAAGGCCCACTTATTCCTTTATTAAACTTTATTTTCAAAATTTTCAACTTGACTTCCTTTAACAAAAGCGGGTTGTGTTTTAATTTTTTGAGTGATATATTTACATTTTCAACCATTTAAAACATTCTATATGAAATATTCATCGTCTAATATTTCCAACGAGTCCTCCTAGGCACAATTTCGATTCATGTATCTCAAGATATGAGCTCGTGAAGTTGAGTTGTCAAATAGATTTATCAGCAAGGCATAAAAATGTTGTTGACTATTCAATTTCTGGGAAAAATATGGCCAATTCCATCTATTGAAACCTATTACCTCATCTTCCTCGTCGAATTACCTTTCCAATGAGGTAAATGTTTCCCCAAATGAATACCCGAATCTTGAGTTATGGCTTCGAGAAATTCCTCGCTTTGCAACCGTTCATCTAACTCATGGGTTAATCTTAGCCCTTGATCTAATTTCTTCCACTCCATTAAAATTTCGTTGTTTCCTTTAAAATGATATCCCACATGCATTGTGGTCAATATTTTTTAAGTGTTTATATTGAAAAGTTTACCATAGTACTCATGTGGAACAAAAAATACTATAGAGACTTTGGTGTAGCTCTCGTGCCTTAGGAACAATTCATGAATTAATAAAATTTTGACGACCTAGTCAGTGTCCAGTGATAGCCCATTCATAAACCGGTCAATTACCATGTCATCGCCATGTTTCACCCGTGGGTTGGTCCATGTCACCGGAACATGCCATTATGGTATTGGTCCATGTCACCACCACATATTCCAATATGGTAGGTCCATGAAAAGGGGGGAAGAAACTTAGGATATGAAATAATATTAAAAAATTAAATGTAGGGTTTGTGGAGGTAAAAAAGGGAAATAAAGAGTGCATATTAGTCAATGCGGATGTGCGGACCATCTGTATTGCTTGAATTTTACGTGAAATATGGTAGGTGAAAATAAAATGTAAATGAATTATGGGAAAATGGAAATGAATTATGGAAATAAACTTAGAAATTGTGAAAATGTAGAAAATGAAAAATGAAAATAGGAAAGTGAAATGGTAAATGGTAAATGGAAAATGGAAATGGAAATGTAAAATGGTAAATGAAAAATGAAAATCAATTATGGAAATAATGTGGAAATGAATTATGAAAATGACTAAGTGGTGGGTATTATGAAAATGAACTAAGTGGATAATGAAAATAAAAATAGGCTAAGTATGTAATGAGTTAAGTATGGAAATGGTTAAATGTTGAAATGGTTAAGTATGGAGATGGTTAAATGTGGAAATGGTTAAGTATGGAGAATAGTGAATAGGGAGAGTAGAGTGGAAAGAAGTAAAAATGACTAAGTATTAGACAAGGCCATTATGTGGGTCACAGAAGTGAGAGGGTCATTCTGTAGAACGCGGGACTGTAGACCTGCAGACTTAGATATGTATGGAGAAAGGGTGAGGAGGTCTGCACCAAAATGAGAAATACAACTAAGGTAAATGGGGTGAGTGATCCTGCAAAGAATATGAGACTAAGTGTGACATGAATAACCAAGAAAATGAGACGGACCTACGGACCTAGAGATGTATGGAGAAAGGGCGAGGAGGTTCGCACCAAAACAAGAAATAAAACTAATGGAAATGGGGTGAGTGATCCCGCAAAGAATACGAGACTAAGTATGGCATGAAGAACCAATAAAATGAGACTAAGTGTGGTTCCAATAATCTATTCGAGGTTCCAATAAAATCTTAGTTCCGATAAAAACTAATTGTTTTGCACATGGAAAAGCACTCTTTGGGCGATTGAACAAAAACCCGATATTTTGAGCATACATACTTGGATTTTTAATACGTAAAATGCATGAAGAATATGAGACTAAGGGATACGCTATGAACTAACAATCTTTCAAAATTTCCTTCTTTTGTTATGGATTTTTTATTATTATTCCAAGAGTAGGGATTTTTTTTATTATTCCAAGAGCGAGAATTTTTTTTATTATTCCAAGGGTGGTTTCACCTGTCCGTAGGAGGAACTTTATCAAAACACAAAATTGGTGACTCTGTCGGGGAACGTTCTTTTTATTCTTTCCTTGGTGTTTTTCTAGCCTTTTGAGTCTTTCTTGTTACTTGATATTTTTTTATTTTGATGCTTCTTCTTTGATCTCTCCCCTTCCCACATCATCACTGGGAAGCTCTCTAAGCCAAATACCTGACCCTGTCATAGATTTGGGTAAAGTTTGAATTTTTTCACCACTTTACAAGCTTCATCGCCCTCCTATAAGGGAGCACAGAGTGATGAAACCTTGATTATCCCTCCATGCCAGTGTATTGGGGAGCGATGAAACCCTAATCATTGCCTTATCTACATGGTTACAGGTGATATAGTCCTTGTTATGGGTGAATTTGGAGCCCATTTTACCTCCTTTCTATAAGTGTTTTTTCACAGAACTTTACATTAAAATCCTCCATGCTTTATTGTGGCTTTGGTTGATTGAAATTCAGAGATTATCACATGTTTTGTTGCTTCTTTTGAGTTTGCAATTCCTTCAAATTGTGAAATGAACATAACTGCCCTAGGTTAACTTGTTCCTTTGGTTCAATCCATACCATCAATAGTTTGATCCTCATCAATTGTAGGTATTAAAACTTTTTTTACCTTGATTCCAAAGCCTTCTAAGTGTTTTACTTGTTTGTTGTTGGGATACTTTTCATTTTTTTGGAGGTTTCTTATGTTGCATTAAGCCTTGCTTTTTAGTCTCTCATTTTTCTCCTCTTGAGAAAACTTTTGATTCCTTGAGTGTACTCTTGAGCTCTTGGACTTGCTGCAACTTTTAATTTTTCATTTTGCTACTTGATATTTTGAGGTTTCAAAAAGTGGTTTTCCATTTACTTTGTGTTTTGGATTCTTGTTTGTGTTGATATTATGGTAGCTGCGGGAGGTATTTACCTCCACATGTAAACCTAACGAGAATAGAATATTCTGGAAAGAAAGAAGAAACCCTAATGAGTTGGCTAATAACCCTAGAAGACAAGTCAACTCAAGAGGATAACTTGTATTAGGTTATTAGCCTCCAAGAGAAGAAGTTGGCTAGAAGAAATATAATATACTAAAGAATTAGTACCCATAATGAAAAGTCATCCCTGATAGTCTGTCAGATTTAGTATAAATACAGGAGGTCGGTCTTCATTCTGGCCAGTATTCTTAGAACTGCAGAACACACTTGTGCGCACTACAGTTGGGCAGTTTTGTGCGCAAGTCTAGAGGAGAGTTGTCGTTGCAGCTGCTGCAGCTAGCAGATTTCGTTTTTGCTTGGACTATCTCTTGGTTATGGTTTGGACTATTTGATCAGCTCTTGTTTGGTTCTCTATCCTTGGAGAAAGGTGCACTGCCCTTTGTTTGGCTATCTAGCCTAGGTTTTGCTTCCAGAATGATTCTCTGTCAAGGTTAAGGTGCTCGGAGGGTGGCTTCGGCCTATGGTTGGGTGAAAATAGTGATATTGTCTATAGTAAAACGAGCACATCCATTATATTCTAACAAGTTATGGGCCCACACCTCCTTCATTCAATCTAACCACTGGAAGGGAGCATAGACATAAGTATACTAGGCTCGTTGAAGAATTGTCACTAGGGTTTCTAGCAGGAGTAGTTACTAAAGCACTGCCACTAAGGTTACTAGCAGGTGCAGTTACAGAAACCCTAACCCTTTCTTTGAGGCACCTTGAGTGAAGGGATTGACCTGATTTCCAGATAGACCAGTGTGCCCTAGCCTAGTGCACCTCCTGGTACTCTCAGCAAGCTAAGACGTCAAGTTTTAGTTTTTTTTGGGTCAAATCTAGGGTTGACCAAGTCAAGGCAACCATGACTTACTCTATGAAGTCAGAAAACAAGTTAGATGGAGCTTCTAACTTCAAAGCGTGGAAGACAAGGATTGACCTCATCCTTGCCAAGAATAAAGTGTTATATATCATGAAAGGAAAGATCGTGAAACCCGAGTTTGAAGAAGGAAAAGAGAAGGAACCACAAAACGTTGCAGTTATGGAGAAGTTCAAAGACGGTGACATCAATGCCATGAGTATCATAGTGGATTCTATAAAATACCACTTGATACCCTACATCTCCCATCTTGACTCATCGAAGAATATGTACGATGCCCTAACAAACCTTTTCTCAGTCAGAAACATTGGACAAGTAATGAGTCTGAAGAATGAGCTCTGCGACATGAAGATGAATGATGACGACAACATAACATCATACTTTGTGAGGATCTCTTAGTTAAGAGATCAACTACAAGCTATTGAAGGGATCATCTCAGAGAATGAACTGGTAAATATAGTACTCAATGGTCTTCCCAAGACATGGGATGCATTTGCCGCAAGCATGAACACCAGGAAGGAGTATCCTACATTTGAAGAACTGTGTACTTGTTGTGCACAAGAAGAATCAAGGATTAGTGCAAAAGAGAAACCTCAAAATAAATACGATGATCAAGCGTTCACAACAAGATTCAATAATTTCAGGAACAAAAGGAAGTTTGGCTCAAGGAAGAAGCCAAATCAAGAGAAAGATATGTCAGAAATACAATGCTTCAACTGTCGAAAATACGGTCACTACAAGAATCATTGTCCTAAGCTAAAGAAAAGGAAGAAGATACACGAAGCATCGGTTGCCGAAGAAAAGGAACCTACAAATAAGACTAAGTAGGATGAAAACGACTTCTTCTTATGAGACAAGGTAACAATACTCTTCATAGTTCTTGTATATACCATGTTTTATATACATATCTTGCATATCTATTTTCTAGAAGATAATATGTTCCAAGAGAAGAACAACAAGATTGCTATCACTATGACTACAAGACAAAACAATACACATGAAAGGACAAAGTACATCACCAAACCATGGTAACAATTCATGTGGAAGTTATTACAAAAGTAATAGCTGCAAGATAAGAAGAAATCAACAACCAAGAGGAAATTAGAGTAAGAATTATGACACTTTACAAGACGACAATAAGGATGAAGACGAAAGCGTGGATTATGTTAGATGGAGGGAGCCGACTATATACTTCCAAAATAAAAACATGCACTCATACATGAAGCAAGGATTAGGAGGGAGCTAATCCTATGATCCATTGAAGATGATGAAGTATATATCCATGATAGTAGCCATGAAAAGTAGTACGTGTTCAATTTGACTTTAGAAGAAGCCTCCTTCGAAAAGAAGCCTAAAAGTATCCCTGATTTTCCATCCACATCCGTGATTCTATGATGGAAGAAAGAAGTGAAATATTTAGGTCATGGAATATATAAGAAACTCCATGGATCCAAGAAGCTAAAGAGAAACATGAGGAAGAACATGAATATTCCAAGAAAGAAAGAAAAGACAGAACAACCAATCATTGTATCGAGAATCACAAAACTATCAGCCTGATATGAACTCACCAAAAAGAAATCAAGCAGAGGAAATGAAAAGTGTGATGAAGAACAGTGTATGGAAGACTTATGAATGCAAGAATTGTGAGATCCAGAACTAGAAGTTATCCCATATGGAGGGAGAAGACTATGATGATTGTTTGCTCCAAGTAAACTAGACATACCTCTACATGAGCTAGTATATCGTTAGCAATATCCATGGGTTGGAGTTTACATGTAGAGAAACCTAAAGACTTTGAGGTATACCAGAAAGAGACCCTTGTATGCTGATGGAAGAAGACAACTTGGTGAAGAACCTCCAATGCACAACATAAGCGTGGTGAAGACCTTCTATATCAAAGACATTGTATCAGAATGGTTACTCAGAAGCTCAAAATGATGGATTGCTAATCCATGATAAACTCTCATGATGGCAGAAAAAGTACCACTTGGATATGTTTCAGTATGACCCTTGCCACGATGTTATGAGCTAGCAAGAAACCAAGAGGAATCCAAAAATGATATACTTTATTGATCAAAGCTATATGAAGCCTTCAGAGAAGACCAGTGTTCTAGAAAGACCGAAGTACATTTAAGATCAAGCATTACATTCTCCAGAAAAGAAAAAGTGGTTCTCAAATATATATCTCCATAGATGAGCAGATAAGAAAACATTTTGGTAAAGCCTCTATACAAGATGAAAGAGTTTGTGTACTCAAGCTAGAGCTCGTGGAGACAACTTCCTTATTGAAAAAGGAAGAGATGACTCCCAGGTTGGGAGGGAGCACTGATGTGACATTGATTTATGGACAGTCATTTTTCAGTTCGAAAAATGATCCAGTATGAGCAGTTCCTTTTTAGTTCGGAAAGTGGTTTGAGATTTCTGACGAACAGGAATTTTTCAGTTCGGAAAATGGTCCAGATCAAATGGTCATTTTCGTAAGGAAAATGGTTGGATGGATTGTTGATGTATGATAGACAATGATTTCCCATTGTGGTTAACATGGGGAATGGTCTAGGACAATCTCTCTTCTTGATGGTTAATCAAGAAGACTAGTTCGCCTCGCTGGACAGTAATTCTTTCGAGGATCTTAGTTGTGAGAAGATTTGAAGAATGGTTCGTTTTGGAGGTTGGTGCAGGACATTCATTTCCTTTGGAAATGGTCTGAACAATAATTCCTTAGGGAAGATTCATTCTCTCTAGGTTGCACTTTGTTTAGTGCCGGAGAAATGACCCAGGGTGTGGAATGGTCCAGGTTCAGCAATCAGGGACAGACACTCCTTAGGGTAGACTCATTCTCTCCAGGTTGCACTTTATTTAGTGGCGGAGGAATGGCCTGGGGTGGGGAATGGTCCAGGCTCAGAAATCGGGACAGTTATTCTTCCTTGCTTGAGAAGAATAGTCCAGATATCTCATCATTGATGTTTGACTTTCTGAGGGAAGATGCTCTTCCATATCTCATAGATGTGAGTGGAAGAATAGACCAGATGATTCAACTTATATCATAACAATGTTTTCTCTGCAGGTTGATATCAAATGATTGTTATGGGGATTGTATGTCTCTAAATAGTAGATGCATGTTACTGTGGTAGATGTGTTCCACTAATTATGATTATATGTAATTGATCAATTATATGTGTGCTACTTGGTGTGGTAGTGTACCACTGGATAGTAGTTGTGTACTACTATGGATAGACACAATTGTGTTCTATTGAATGACCTTGTTCTGATTGCCTTGAAGACTATCAATAGTGTTGGAAAATGTTTAATCAACTAGATGGATGATCAATGGACAGAGATTTCCCAGATGGAAAATGGTCCAGAACATTTATTCATCCAGGACATATGTCCAGATTAGAAGAATGGTTCTTGTGTCACTCTGTGGAGTAAGTGACTTATCCAGCATCATGTCTAATTACTCATATGGAGTATGGTTTCGAGAGATGATGCAGTTGATGGCATTGATAGTGACAATGGTGCTCATGATCTAGTCATGAGATAGTCTATACGACCATGTTGATGCTACCGGGTGAATGGTATGCTTGTGCTCAAGACCATTAACTTCAATACCTCCCTAGCTAGGAGGGAGTGTTGATATTATGGTAGTTGCGGGAGGTAGTTGCGGGAGGTATTTACCTCCACGTGTAAACCTGACGAGAATAGAATATTCTGGAAAGCAAGAAGAAACCCTAATGAGTTGGCTAATAACCCTAGAAGACAAGTCATCTCAAGAGGATAACTTTTATTAGGTTATTATCCTCCAAGAGAAGAAGTCGGCTAGAAGAAATATTATATACTAAAGAATTAGTACCCAGAATGAAAAGTCGGCCTTGACTGTCTGCCAGATTTAGTATAAATACAGAATGTCAGTCTTCATTCTGGCCAGTATTCTTAGAATTGCATAAACACACTTGTGTGCACTGTAGTTGGGCAATTTTGTGCGCAAGTCTAAAGGAGAGTTGTCAGTGCAGTTGCTGCAGCTAGTAGATTTCATTTTGTCTTGGACTATCAGATCAGCTCTTGTTTGGTGCGCTATCCTTGGAGAAATGTGTGCTACCCTTTGTTTGGCTATATAGCCTAGGGTTTGCTTCTGGAATGATTCTCTTTCAAGGTTAAGGTGCTCAGAGGGTGGCTTCGGCCTATGGTTGGGTGACAATAGTGATATTGTCTATGGTAAAATGAGCACATCCATTATATTCTAACAGTTTGAACAAGTGTTGAACTCTTGTGATTGAATTTTGGGTGCTTGTTTTCTTCATCTTCTTTAGTTGTGGGATCATTTGCAAGTTTTATTGAGTTATTTCATTCTGATTGAAAGAGAAATCAAAAGAAGGTTGTCTTTTGAGTTTTTCATCTAATTTGAAAAGAAGAAAACAAAAGTTATACATCCTACTTTCATAGGTGGAGTTTTGGGCATTTATTTGCATTAAGAAGAAAAGAGCTCTTCTCCTTTCCTCATATAGAATACATTGAAATAAGATCTTTTCATCTCATTCTTTCTGCATGGTTTTAGAGTCGAGTCATTAATACCATCAGTTTCATCTTTGTACATCCTATTGATGTAACGAACAACCATTCAAAGGAACGAGGCACGTAATCTAAAATCAATTAGACTTTTTGTTCCTTTATAGTAAACCAACAAGTCTAGGATTTTAGGGCCTTGATAGTAGGGTGGAGAGTTAAATATTCAAGGCCACATGAATGAGACTATAGAATACTAGATAGAGAGAAATCTAGTAGTATCAATTAACGTTATTCAGGAAATATCCTCTCACACAGGAGTCAAACACGAGGTCAAGCGAAGCGATCGATTGAGATTTCCCCTCTTTTGTTCGCCTAATGGGACTATTGCAAGTTTGGGGATTTGAAGAGTGGCATGTTCTCGGGATGACACCACTTCTTCTTAGTTTTGGGGCCGTGGATTTGTGTCTGGAACTTCCTTACTTCCTTTCTCCTTGTCATAAGGGAGTTTTTTTCTTGCTCTTATATTGTAGAGACTCTAATAGTGTGTGATCTTTGATGTTAATCATGCCTTAGGTTGAATCCACTTCCATGGAAACAATTCCTCGGGCTACCAACCATGGGACCCCTTTCTGCGGGGAACCTTATGCTTTTCCTTTATTTGGAAATGTTGGTCCTCCCTACATTGCTACATTGACGCTTCCTGATTTCACTATGGGGTTACCAGTATGGTTTTTTTCCACTCCTTTGGTCTCGAATTCCCTTGTTTCTCCCCAAGCAAGCTCCTAACCACAAGAATACCAACCTCCTTTTGACCCTTTTCCTTATTCACCTATCATCTCTTCTTCCCTTTATTTTTCCTCTCCTGTTGAAATCCTTGAAGTTATAACCAGGAGGCTAAGATGAAGAAGAAAAGGAAGAACAAGAAGAAGAAAAATAAGCAAGGGGGGAATCAATCGACCATTGTGGTGAGTTTTGATAATTTTAAAAAGCTGACCAACATAGGTCGCAAGCCCAAATTCCCTTGTACAATTTGTAAGGGTGACCACCTTCTCAAACATTGATATGGTATTCCCAAGGTCTTAGAAGTGTGGTCCATGGGTTCTCAACAACCCATGTTACCAGCCGCTACAGGTCATGCTAGTGACAACCCATCAATCGGTGATCATAAGGTTGGGGAAAAAAAGGGTAAAGTCATGATTCATTGCCAGTTATGCGGGGATATGAACCTCACTTACCTTTTCCCTCATATGGATGAAGCTTTGAAATTGTTGGAAGACATTGTTATTTCCCAACAACAACATCCAACTGCTTCACATGAGTCCTATCCCAACCAATCATTGGTTGATGAAGTGGTCAATCCGATTCAATCCTTATTCGATCCCACACTTCCTTTGGAGAGTAAAGTGGATATAACTCATGTTTTTCTTGTCACTTCAGATTCCTTCAAACAAGGGGGAATTTCACTCGTTTCAACGGAACCCTGTCCAAGTACTGAGGTCATTTCCTTTGATTGGAATATTCTAGCAAAGCCTCGCCTTTCTCCCTACCTTCCTTTCCAAATTACACTAAAGTTTTGCGATAAGATCATGGTACATCACACTATTGTTGAGGAAGGCCCTTATGTTATCATTCTATCCTCAACTGCTTGGAAACATTTAGGTTCCCCTCAGCTTGTGTCGGTTACCCATCATATGTTGGCTTTTAATAGAAGATCCAGTGAACCTTTAGGGATCCTTCCTCGGTTTCCCATCATCTTAGAAGGGAAAATTGTCTGTATCGATGTCATGGTAGTCCAAGGCCCCTTGGACTTTAATTTAATCCTTGAGTGGAACTATGTCTATGTTATGAAAGTTGTCGTGTCCACACTCTTTTGAGTAATGCATTTCCCTCATAATGGAAACATTGTGACCATTGAATAAATTTCATTCGTTAGTCCTGATCTGACTGTCGACCATCCAACTTCCCTGAATGTTCCTTATATGAAAGTAGTATCCCTCCCACCATAGGTTAGTTATGCGGTATCATGTCCTATGCCTCCAGTTGATAATGAGAAGGAGCCTCTCACTGTATGCTCGACTTATTTATACTTAGATCCAGTAGTTGACACGGTGAACCCTTCAATGGGAGTTTTGGAACCTGATTTTTCCCCCATTACCCCTATTGAGTCTCTTGACATACATTCTTTCCAGAGCATTTTTATTTCGTCCGATGAAGACATCTTGGAAGCTATGGTTAAGGACTATGAGCATAGTTCACTCTTTATTTCAAGCTCGTTAAAAAATGAAACAAATAACCATGAGCATAGTTCACTTTCTATTTCAAGCTCGTTAAAAAATGAAACATATACATATGAGCATGGTTCTCTTTCTATTTCAATCTCGTTAAAAAATGAAACATATACCCATGAGCATAGTTCGCTTTTTGTGTCAAGCTCGTTAAAAAATAAAACAAATAACCATGAGCATAGTTTGCTTTCTGTGCGACTCGAGCTCGTTGAAAAATGAAACAAATAACGATGAGCATAGTTCACTTTCTGTGTCAAGCTCATTAAAAAAAATGGAACAAATACCCTTGAACATAGTTCATTGTCCATGTCAAGATCGTTAAAAGATGAAACAAATCCCCCTCCAATTAAGTCGAGTCTTCCACTAGATCTAGTATCTGAATCTTCATTTCCTCTGTGTGTCATTTGACCCTCTTTCTTCCTCCCTCTCTGGTGAACATATTCCTATTAGTATCCATGATTCTAATCAAGTGCAAAAGAAGAGTCGAAAAATGAAACAAAGCTTGGGGGCCATGTCTCCAACCTCTGGATATCTTGCTGGAGTTAAGTTGTTATCTTATGCCAATCATGCTGGGGGAAAAGTACCAACCTCTGAACAACATGTTGGGAATAAACCCACCAATGAGTATCACTCAAAGTACCAACCTATGGACATCACGTTAGGAAGAAACCTGTCAATGGGTATCATTCTGAGCATAGTTCATTTTTGGTTTTAAGCTCGTTAAAAATGAAACCAACCCTGGGCACAGTTTCATTCTTTGTTTCAAGATCATTTAAAAACGAAACTAACCTCGAGTACAGCTTCATTCTCTGTTTCAAGATCGTTTAAAAATGAAACTAAACCTGAGCATAATTTCATTCTTTTTTCAAGCTCGTTTAAAAATGAAACCAACTCAGAGTACAATTTCATCCTCTGTTTCAAGCTCATTTAAAAATGAAACCAACCCCGACCATAGTTCATTTTATGTTTCAAGCTCGTTTAAAAATGAAACCAACCTCGAGCACAATTTCATTCTTTGTTTAAAGCTTGTTTAAAAATGAAACCAACCCTGAGCACAGTTTCATCCTCTATTTCAAGCCCGTTTAAAAATGAAACCAACCCCGAGCACAGTTTCATCCTCTATTTCAATCTCATTTAAAAATGAAACCAACACCGAGCATAGTTCATTCTTCGTTTCAATCTCGTTTAAAAATGAAGTAGACACTTCGAGCATAGTTCACTCTCTGTTTCAAGCTCATTTAAAAATGAAGTAGACGCTTCGAGCACAGTTTCATTCTTTGTTGCAAGATCGTTAAAAAAAAAAACAGATAACCATGAGCTTAGTCTTTGTTCTTTCTCGTTCTCATAAATACATGAGAATAAGTTACCGAGTATACTTTTATCACTTTTCGGACTCGTAAAAACTATACGAAAAATGAACTCTTTGGAGTCTCCTTTAAATTATTTTCAAACTCTCTAAACATGAAAAGATTGTTGAGCGAGCTTGTTTCCTTTCACACTCATTAATATTTTTTGAAAGGGTGTCTATTCAATGTAAGTTTAGCCCTTTTTCGAACCGGATGGATTAATTACGAAAATTGAATACTCTAGTCAATATTGATTAGAAAAGTTCTCCCTTGTATTGTTTTGCACTTTTTCGAGCTTGGGAGACTAAATTTACGAAAAAAAACACCCTTAGAGTCTTCTTTAAGATATTTTCAGACTCTAAATGTGAAAATACCATTGATTTTATCTTCTCTGGGCTCATAAAATTATACATTGAAGGACCCATATGGGATCGAACCCATCCTTCAGGTTCGTTAAACATGTGATGAGGGACTCATTGAAGATGAGCTATATCGATCATCTTTTATCCTCTTCAGGCTCGTT
Source organism: Picea engelmannii (assembly GCA_009831015.1). Lineage (NCBI taxonomy): Eukaryota > Viridiplantae > Streptophyta > Pinopsida > Pinales > Pinaceae > Picea > Picea engelmannii. The sequence continues at coordinate 454,042 of ML791397.1, forward strand.
AAAAAACAAAGAGGTACTCACCATCCATGGTGGGGTGGGGAATTTGAGAGAAGTGGGTTAATTTTTGGAAAGCATTATGACATTGGTTTGTTATCTCCCTTGAAACATGACATATTTTTATGTCTTGTCTTACAGTTGGGAAATATGCTTGTCTCTGATTCATACCAACCATATGAGTCATTATACTCCTTCAACTCACCTGAAGAGTGCCCCAGTTATCGTTGCACTATTTTATTGGTTTATCTCTCATCGAKTCAATGTTGCCAAGTCACTTGTCATGCCTCACAATGTTAAAGGGAAGTTTCATCCAAAATCAACCACTCTACAGTATTACCAACCTTCATCCTCGTGTCAATCTATGCTCATTTGATCCATTATCTTACATCACTTTCCTGYKTCAGTTTCATTTCGTTGATGGGGGAAACATCATGGCCCTTCTTTGACGAGTCTATTCTGTCAATTTCAACACATTATTTGGGAATTGGACTTAGAAACCAGTGTATAMCTTGGAACCTGCATGCCTCAATGTCGGTCTCCTCGCATTTGACATTAGGTTTACATCATTGACCTCCGATCRAATGATTCCACAAATGTTCTACTTCAACTAATTTATTCACACTCRTTGGAATATACTAGGGTACCTTGGGATTCATTGTCATCATTGGTGATTTCCCTCGCACTTGTTAATAGTATACATCAATGGCTAGTAATCAAGTGATTTCTACCCTTTTTTTGTGGTAAAATCCCCCCTGCGAACAAGTGAAATGCCCCTTGGATAAAGACCCCTCTTTCATCCAAGAAAGAAGGAAAATAGATGGTGTACTACTTCCCCCTAGATATATTTCAACAATTAGAATGAGAAGATAAGGATGGATGACTTACCTTTCTACGTCGGTTGTCCTCGATGCCCCAGGCTTTGATCTTGATGTCCAAACTCCTAGGTGTAAGAAAAGTCCTGCAAGGAACAAAACGAATCCTCCTTCTTTCACACTATATTTTTAAGCAGAAACAAATCTATCTATGATGAATTAAACAACAATGTACATGCCTATAGTGAACACATAGGCATGAGAGGAATAGGCCAAGTTATGTATTAATGGAAAGCAAATAACAGTGAAGCACTTACACTCTCAATCTCGACATTGCATCAACTCCTCCAAGCTCTCATTTCCATCCCCTTGGGTCTCACACAATCATAATTATGATGCTCTCAATTTTCTCCTCCCTTGAATGTCTCAGGATCAGAAGTATGATACTCTAAAATTATCTCCCCCTTTCACTCAAGTATGGCCTCCATTATATAGGCATTGAGGCATCACAACCATAGGATAGTTTTGAGGAGAGGATGTGGTCAAATAAGGATTTGTATCAACCAACAAGATTGATCTTTCCTTGAATAGGGGATAGCTCGAACCAATCCCTTAATCAATTGAAATATCCTGGAAACAACCTCACAAATCAAGGCATGATGGTTGCAACTATTTCATCTCCCCCCCCATAATTGTGCATAGGGAAATGAACAAGGGATTATCACTCCCTAATACACTCTTGGGGAGCGATGCTCAAGATTTATCCCTCCTTGTATATGGGTAAGGGGGCGATGAAGCTCAAACAAAGCCAAAATCTCAAGGAAAAATGTAGTATTTCAACCTCCAACTGATAGGTTTCCCTTCCAACTTGGCTAGGGGTCATGAAAAACACTTCTTCATGGTGATGAAGTTGTGACAATTGGTAAAGTGTGACACTTAAGTTAAACACTTAGGTGTGACATTTGGTGTGTGACACTTAGGTGTATAATAGTTCTCGAGACAATTAAGTGGGACACTTAGGTGTGTAACAATGACCTCCTTGTTTTATATTACTTCTAAACTACATACTCATGATGAAGCTCACAAAAAGGAATTTGATTTAATAATGGCATCGACTTTACAACAAGGAAAACAAATTCAATCATTGGAGATAGAGTGTCAAATGTTGAAACATGTTGGTTTCCATTAAGATGAGCACCTTTCAATCTACTGCATCAAATATTTGATTGTCAGTGGGTTCTTCTTTAGGGGAATTCAAAGAAGAGGGCATAATGCATCAAATATATGAGGACATGGAGATGGAAACTCAAGATTCCTAGCCTACTTATGTTGGACAAGTTGATGGACACAATAATCATATGTTTCATTAAGTTGTAGTTTCTTGATGTTTTGAAAAGTAGGATTTCTTTAGGTGTTTTCTTTCAAATCTATACAACTAGAAGCTTCTAGATATCTTCTATAGAGGATCTTTTTGAATTTTGTAAAACTTTACTTTAGTATCTACCTTAGTTTCTGAACTACGCTATTCCATATAGCATATTTTTGTATTACAATGCTAACCAATGAAACTATAGTTTTTTCTAATATGAAACATTTATCCATTCTTGTTTAAAAAAAATAATCATTACACAAATAAAACTATGAACAATGTGACAAAATAATATTTATCCTCGTAATGTACCACTTAATCCAATCAACCAAAATGTACCATAATCTTCACCTTAAGAAAATTATCCTCATAATGTACCACTTAATCCAATCAACATAAATGTTCCATAATCTTCACCTTAAGAAAACTACTCTACAAATATTTTCACCTTTAAGAAAGTTGGAAAGTATATTCTTAAATTACAACTAATATACAACATGAGTGGGCCTAATGGTTAAGACCACGTGTTTCCTCCTAAAAAGTCACAAGTTCAAATCCAGAGGGGGTAGGGTATGTATACCTCCGTAGACTTTACCAGTCAAATCTTTGGGCAGAGGAGGTCTCATACATTTACATTAATATATAAATATAATCATACATTTTTATTGTTTATTTTTTATTCTTATCATAAAAAAACCAATAATTTATGTATACTAATATGTCTAAAATTTAATCCTTTATAAGAGCTAAATTGTCATTTATGCCTCTTAAGCGATGTTGAATCAGTTATTATTTTATGGATTTTTAACTCTAGGTTAATGTTGATAATTAATAATTAAAAAATATTAACAAATCTAAAAATTATTAGAAGATATATCTTATTATTTTTATAATTATATTAAAATATCTAAGAATATTTTAATTAAAATTTATTTATTAAAAATAAGTTATGATGAAGGTTTATATTTTTTTATATTTATTTTTAGTTTTTAGGCTTTTGGGGTAAATTATTTATATAGGTCTATTAAAAATAATTAATTTGAAAATTTTAACAAATATAATAGTAAACATAGGTGTCTCATCATTATTTTTTTAGTAGAATTGGATTTCCATTTTTTGAAATATATATATATATATATATATATGAGCTAAATGCTTAAAATATTATAACATAACACTTCAATACACACCATGTATAACAATGTCAGCATGGAACACAACTCCAAGATAGATAAGTTACACAATAACTCCTTAAGAATAAAAGAACCTCCTCCACATAACCAATTACATTCATATATCACAATTCACATGTCTCAATAATGAATACATGATCTCCTACAGATGCAGGTGTCACCCCCATCCACATGGCGGGCATCTCGAGTCCCCTCAGCACACGAACCAAAGACTAGTTGCGCTCCACCTCACCCACTCCTCATGTGAATTAATCGTCCTCTCGTCCTGAGACGTCGTTCCTTTACTCCAACTATGGCTC
>ML791397.1:475664-493599 GCA_009831015.1 Picea engelmannii
TGGTATAAAGAAATTGAGAAGGGGGGCCAAAAAAGTGACAAAAAGAGGCCAAAAAGTCTATAAATAGAAGCTGGCAGCTCATTATCACCATTGCTTATTTGGAAATTGACTCTGGAGCCAAAAGACCCCCTTTGCCAAAGATCATGATTCCGGGAGCTACAATGGACGAAACGGACTTCTGCTTGGACCAAGTAAGTACAAACTCCCTTATCTAGCTATTCAATACTTCCATTTTAGCTTTTAGTTGAGTTTTTGGGTGGGCGTCGACCTCACAAAGGTCGGCCCTAGGTAAACGCGGGTTGTCCAGAGACAGCCCGCGACTGTCACCTCTACAGGCCGCGGGTTACCCCCCCCGCGTGATGAAAAAGCAAAAAATAAAAAAAATATTGACCCTCCTTTTACCTTGTTGTGTTGGCAGGATGTATGTTCAGTGGAGGGAAAGGGAGCACGAGGTCGCCAATGAGTTAGTGGTTGTAGATCCGAATGTTGTGGCCGTGCTGACGCAGTGTGGGTTGGTAAAATTCTTTTTATGTCCATTCATGCGCGCGCAACCAAGGCTACTGAATGCCTTGGTTGATTACTGGCACCCTGATGCAGAGGCATTCATGCTAGAGGGGCAATCCTTGGTGCCCACCACCGAGGATATTCACTTTCTGACTGGCCTCTCAAGGAGAGGGGAACCAGTCAACTTTCAGACTTTTCCTGCGGGGCCGAGCAAAGTTTCAGAGCTGGTAGATGAGTACTGTGAGGCTGGGACCGATCATAGAGGCTCCTCGGTACCTGTTAGTAGGATTACCAACCTCTCCCTACAGACTATTTTATTGCTCATTGGGCGGATTACCGGCTCAGCAGTCGTGCATCAGGCTTCGCGCGCACAGATGAACTGTGTGATCCAGTGCATGAATGCACAATTTTTTTATTGGAGTACCACACTGTTGGAGTGCATGAAGAGGCAATTGACAGATTGTCGACAGCGGACACATGGGAACTTCGGGTTTGGGACCATCCTGTGTTCGTTCTTCTTTGAGAGAGTTACGTGCTTCAGTCCTCGGCTAATAGTACGAGGACATCTGGCCACTTTCCTCGCAGTATGCAGATGGGTAGTGTTACTGCCGCGACAGGGTGGTGGAAGGACCGTGGAGGCCTTCAACGACGACTTTTTCACTTGGCTGTCACGACAGATTCCTGCGATAGAGGACTACCCATATGCGGGGATCGACTTCTCCAGAGATTCATAGATACTAGTGCCTCTTGGTGAGGAGCGAGGGGAGATGGGTAAGTCTCCACCTGTATAGTTTTTTTGTTTGAATATGTAATTTTTATGTCTTTTTGATATATATATCATGTTTTTGTATACCAGAGTATTTGACGGGTGAATGTTTTTAGGGTTATAACACCTTCTCTTGTCTGGATTGTATTTCGAATGAGCTACGAGAACAGTTTTGCACCCTACGCAAAGACGTTAGAGGGGTGGAGGAGCATATAGATGCTTGTCACCGTGAATTCCATCGATAGAACCAGGGGATTCGTGAGGAATTGGAAAGCCTACAAACAAAGTTGCATCAGCAGGAAACACGCCATAATCAAGAACTGGAAATATCCTTAAGGGGAATTAACATAAATAAGAGACAACTCAGGGTTGTCACCCAACAATTGACAATCTTGTAGCAACCAGAGAATTATTTTGGCTTTGGTGAGTCTCAGCTCCCATACACCTTTCATTCAACAACCATAAACGACCATCACATGACCCCCTCAGCACCAGGACATGTAGACCTCCACCATGTAGAGGTGAACCCAGCAGCGCGACAGGCGGAACAATAGGAAGACCCAGATTTTTCTCTAAATCATTAGACATGTTTCAAATGAATTGTAAAATTTTGTTTCTTTTGAACTTGTATGTCGCCATTTTTAGGTGGTATAACTGTAGCTCTTATGGAATGGTTGATACAATTTCTATAGATCTCGATAGACAGTTAGACTCTTATGGAAGCAACAAAGGTTCTCTCACCCTGCCATATGTAATTTTTGGATTTATGTTGTTCTTTTTTTAATATACAAACTTCCAACCGTTTCTGTTAAAAAAATAATAATAATACTTATATAATTAATTTACATATATATACAAATATATAAATTTAATTTAATTTTAGTTATAATATTAACCTAATTTTTTCCAAGCTTTATGGAATTATTTTGGAAAAGAAGATTAGCCTTTGGCTATAAAGTCACGGTAAAAAAGCTAAAGGTCAGGTCGGGTTTAGGAGATATCATTCAACTGTGGACCATATTGTTACCTTTAGGATCATCGCAGAGGAGTTCTGCAATACTAAAACCGATCTTTTTTGTTGTTTTGTCGACTTTAGAAAATCTTTTGATACAGTTCCCGGGAAAAACCTTTGGGATAGGTTGGAAGAGATAAAAGTGTCTTTCGAGTTGAGGGATGTTGTAATAAGGTTGTATGAGAACGTTATTTCCAAGTTTAAGAACATTGAGGGCTGGTCGAAAGAGATTAACTACAATATTGAAGTCAAGCAAGGTTGTCCCTTGCCCCCTACCCTTTTTGACATATACAATACCAAGTTAGAAGATTTCTTGGAATAGGAAAGTTGTGTCGACCCTACTCTCACTAGTATAGTCATCAATTTTCTTTATGCTAATGATATCGTTTTATGGCGAGGAGTCCCCACGATCTTGGAAAGAAACTAATAATCCTCAATGATTTTTGCTCCAATACGGGTATGACTGTTAACACTGACAAGACTAAGGTCATGATCATTAAATACAATAAGATCACTTATGATACCTTTGTATATGACAACAACAACTTGGAGGAAGTGACTTCATACAAATATATTCGAATCGATATTCACCACAAGCTCAACTGGTATTATAGCATTGAGAAAAGGATTATTGGAGGATGAAAAGCTTATTATGGACTTGAAAACAATTTTCAATAAACTGGTCTTTGGATATGGGATAAGAAGTAACTCCTCTTTGAGACTCTTGTTACACATGTTATTCTATAAGGATGTGAAGTCTGGGGATATAATATCTCTCGTGAATCTTGGAGAAAGAGAAAATCCACAAGAATTTTATAACCTCTCAAAATTAAAGGAAATACGCCCTATACCATCTTGCTCTTAGAGACAAGCCTTTCCCCCATTGAGAGCACAACTATGACTAGATACCTAATGTATAAGAACAAGTTAAACAACATGGAAGACAAGAGGTTTCCTAATATTTCTTCAAAATCCAGTGGTAACCACCTTCGACTGAAGCGAGGATTGAATAAAGATGCCTAGTCTTGGCTAATCCATTGGGGAATCAAGGAAGAGATCATTTTGCAGAGTAAGGATACTATTAAAAATATCATTAAATCAAAATTTAAGGATAAAATGTGGTGTGACAAAGAGTTAGAGAAAAAAAGAAAATTAAGGTATTATAAGGATGTAATCAACCCTAATCTATAAGATCAAAATTATCTCTTTATTTTGACAAGTGTAAATAAAAAAATAAGCATTACTAAGATAAGAACAAATTCTCAAAAGCTCCATAGTGAAATTGGGCGTTGGTCAATTCCTAAAACACCATGGGATGAAAGAGCGTGTCACCTTTGTGACACTAAGAAGGTTGACGATGAAAAACAATTTCTCTTATATTGTCCAGCCTATGCCCAGATTATATCTCAATTTCAAAATATTTGTCACACTATTAACCTTTTAACTCAACAAAACTATGGTGATCTTGGAAAGCTTCTCATAATGATTTTCAAGCACATAAACACAATTCTAAAGAACTTCAAGTAATCCCTTACCCCCTTAAGGTTCGATAGACCAATTCAGTCTCAGTGGATGTTAATCATCAACATCATCATCATATGTGTGTGTGTGTGTGTGTGTGTGTGTGTGTGTGTGTTAATATTAAGTTATATAAATTTAGAAATTAACTCTACACACACATATATATTATTTATTATTATTTTAATGTTTTATGTTACATGGACATCTCCTCCATAGTGGGCTATAGAGCACCTCTCAACACAATATATATATATATATATATATATATATATAATTTTAATGTGTTATGTTACATGGGAATCTCCTCCATACTAGGTTGTAGAGCGCCTCTCGGAGCAAAAACAAAATTACATTATGAGATGTATAAAATTCTAATTTGTCTCTTAAAACTTATAGCAAAAAAAACTTTGACAACCCCCATATACATAAATACATCAAAACTTCCAATATTATGGATTTAACCATTTTCACCAAAAAAATGTTTCCTACCATATTTCCATAAAAGCATCCCTTTTTTATTATCTAACAAGTATCAACTAGCACTCATTGTTTGTTTTGTCCATCGGCTTTGTGATAAACTCAAAGACTAAAAAAACTTAAAGATTGAGTAAGAAATTATATCCAAGGATCATGTATATGTTTAGAAATCTTTCCTTGGTGATTCTTGAGGACTTTCCAAATTCCTCTGTCCAGTTGTAAACTTGTTTTGGATAAGCCATCAATTGTGTAGTTTATGTCCCTATAGAGGTGTAAAGGAAATATGAGTGAAGCCTGACTGTAAATATAAAACATCAAAAAACAAAGGTTGTGGCATAAAATTCCTAAGGGCTACTTCTTGTTTCATCCACTAAGTTACATAGAGTGAACCTAGAAATGTAAATGCATTACACCCTGTCCTCGAGCCAACATCAATAACAATTTGGGTGCCATCAATTCACAAATTTTATTTGTATATTGACCTATTCCTACTTTGAAAGAAACATTGTGACTTGGAGATAGATGAAGGACCCCCCCTGGCACACCTCTGGGTGGGGTTCCCTAAGAAGCATTGTCGAAAAAAGCCCATGGAAAATCTTTATTGATTACAACTTCAACTAATTGTCTTATAGATTGTTTTTCTTGAAACTAAGGAAAGGTAGATAGAATATGTAAGCTTTGGACAGACACATTTCAAAGGTAATGTGTCCTTATCCTCAAACATTTTTTTGTTCTTGGCCAACCAAACTCCCCATGCAAGAGTTAGAGGGAGAGATTTAGACCTTTTAGTTTCCCTGTTACTGCACCAATATTTGAGAGTCTCCTCTATAGAATTCCCATTCCAAGCATTTTTCAAGCCTATCATTTCTTCTACCTAGTTCCAAACTTGTTTAGTAGATTGGGAAAACATAATAAGATGTAGGTTTGTTTGATTATCTTGTTTATAGAGGCAACACCATCTAGGACCCACAAAATTCCTCTTATGTAATAATCCCAAGTTAAATTTTTGTTATTCGAAAGAAGCCACATAAAGATTTTGGATTTTTCTAGACATTTGAATTTCTAAACTTGTTTCCACCACCAGGCCTGAAGGTTCTCCCTTCCCTCCGCTGCTAAATCTTTGTATCTAATGCTTGGCACATAATCTCGAGTCGGATATAAAGCCCAGATAATATGATCCTCATCGTCTCTTAATTTAGGTCAACAAGCTTTTAAATTTCTCGTGCATGTTGACGCCCAAAAGCGTAACATGGAATCCCTGCCTGCAAATGGGTTGCAATGTCTTATTACTTATGTATATAATAATATGCTAAATAGGTGGGACCCCCTTATGTAAATAATGATGAAATATGCTTCTCTAATTTGCGCTCATGACTACCTTGCAAAAATGGTTCTACAGTTTGAGAATAAACCCAGAAATTCGAGTCAGTTTCCATGTGAAATTGATGAATGATGAGTGTGCTGACAATTTGATTTGAAAATAAAAAGAGGAGGAAAATGTTCGTTTTGATAAGAATCTTGGTTCATTCTTTCTACACATGTATTTTGGACATATAGTTATAGTGTATTGCACTTATGGTATACTTGTTATATATTGTGGGCAATGGATATGTTTTATGCACTGACAATCCTCCATTAGTAAGAAATGTGGGACATGTTTTGGTGCTAAGTGTTAAACATACATATAGTAATTATGAGATTAATGTGGGGGGGGTGATTCGATTTTGAATTGGAAATGTTATGTTGATGGTGAATTGGATATACATGGTTGATTATGTGTTTTATGGAAAATGTTTTGGAAGTTTGGGTGCGCTCCATACTTGGTTGTGGTTGATGGGAATTAATGTGAAAAGAAAGGAAACAACGTGCAATTACTGCACGTCGTTCTTACCCTACCTCGAAGTCGCCACCTTCACAATATTCGCGCTTGTTTTGGTTGCTCTGGTTAGTATTTCCTCCGTTTTGCTCGGCCTTTAGAAGAATAGTGGTGCTCATTAGATTTCTAGCATTCTCCTTACAGGTATGTTGGCTCTTATCTCTCCATTCATGAACTGTAACTGTGCTCCGAATAAAATCATTATGTTGTCTCTTATATTTTGCTTACAGAGTGTGTTTTCTTTCCTAAGATTACAGTGGATGCATGGGGGCATTATGGTTGTGCAAATTACATTTAAATGGGGTTTCTTCCTATTGGCATCTAACGTTTCAAGCTAGGAAATTTGTTTGGCATTCCATTCTGTTTGAATTTGTGGTTGTGTTGCACCCAAAATTATTGTTTCTTATTATGCTATGACTGTTGGCAAATGATTATGGCGAATACATTTGGTTTCACTCATTTCTTGTGATAAAATTTCAAAGGGTTTTCTCCGTAAAATAAAAGAATAGTTGGGTTTTGTGATTATTGTGTAATGCCACGCCCTATACCCAGTCCTTGGAATATTTCCGACCCTTCGTATTATCATTCCATTGTTTGAAAATATATTGGAGACCTGTGTGTTTGCCTTGCAGCCACTTTGGGAGGTCTGCGGAAAGATTTTTTTTGGAAGAAATGTGTTTTTTTGTTTTGCTTTCCAGCCCCCATTTCAAAAAAATTCTCCCATGTGCCTACTCAGGCCTCGCTTTTTTATCCGATATATGGACAATTAGTAAATTCGAACTCTGGCTTTGATATTTGTTATGGTGTTGACCCGACAATGGGAAGGATTGGTTATATCCATGAAATCTTGGCTCGTTTGTTATTTATTTATGAGGGTTTGGTCGATTTTGAGATTACCTGGTTTTAAAAAAAAACGATGACCACTAGTTTCGCATTGAGGTTTCAAACCGAGTCCGTTTATGCAACAAGTATTGGGGTTGTGATACAAATTTTATATAATGAAAGGTCGATGGCTTTATGTTTGTTTTCTCAGCCTCCCATGTTGGCTAGAGACAATCTGGTTTCAAATGACTTTGTAAACAATCTCCTACAAAACGTTTTGCTATTTTAAACGGACATATAAATTATAAACCAAAAAAAAAGGGGGAAAGAAAATTTGTAAGTTTGAGAGTCCTTAAATTTTCATTGGGTTTTATATTGAGCACTATAAAAATTGTCGTGTCTTGGATTTGAATTGTTAACAGAGAAAGGTTTTTTGGCAAATGATGGCAATGTTGATTTTTCAATAAATGTCATTTCATGTAATAGAACATTAATTGTCTCATTCCCATTTATTATCTCACTTTCCGCTCATTATATGCCCACCACCTTCCCAATAGCATTTAATTTATCCCTTGTTCTGTTATTATGAATTTCATTTAAAAAAGGGGGGGGGGACTAGATGATGACTGGTGTTGGAAGTTTGGATATTGAGACATTATTGCCTCTTCATTTGCTTGAACAATATTCATTGGTTGGTTCTCGTCCATGCTACCATTTTTCGCTCATTACAAATCCCCCCATCTTCCCAATAGCCCTATCACTCCCTGTTCAAATGGCAATTGATTATTGATTTTAAAAATATGGTGGATGGGTGGATTGCATGTGCTTTTGTTGTAAATGATAGAGGGCCCAACCTTTTGATTTTTTTTAGGTATAGTATTGATGCATGGATTGCTAAGAGTTTTTCATAACATGATTGGAATATTGCTTCAGGATGAGTTTATTTAGCAGAGGTGCAAATAGAGGCAGAGGAAATAATTGGCAAAGAGGCCATAGAAGGCCACGATTTTCGATACATTTTGACGTTGATCCGCAAGAACTAAATCAACTTTTCCAAGTTGGGTTTTTTAATCTAGTTAGCCAAGGAATTTTGCAACCTATACCTGTCAAAATTTCTCTGGTATCCACGTCCCCCCTCATGTGTCTATGCAGCTAGAACCACCTGCCAATGATATTAGGCAAGAAATTGTTCATTAGTCTATAGCTCATCACCATGGTTGGCCTACTATGTTGTTGCCATTACCCCCTCCTCCACCGCTAATATACCCAAATGCCCAAGTTGATCATGTTGCCTCGCCAGTATATTCCTCTCATGCAAGAAAAAGGATAAAAACTGATGTTCCTAAGCCTGAGCTAGATAAGGGAAAATGAATGGTCAATCCCTCCAAGTCCTCCAAAGATTCCTCTGAATATGTGTCTCCCCATCTTCACCTCAAAGATAGTTTCTCTCATATCATTAGTGAGATCCGCCCACAAGGTCCTAATCAGCTTGAGATTGTTGCATAGGAAAAGTCAAAAAATGGGATCAAAAGAGGGAAGTAGTGAAAAGAGGCAAAATGCCTCACACAACAAATATGTTTTTTAGTGCTTTTTAATGATTTTCTTTTAAAGACAAATCTTATTGGCATGATTAAAAATGTTTGGACATCAAGGATATATTTAGACAGTATGTTTTGGGACATCATGAGTATGACTCTATTTTTTGCTATAGTCGTGTTTTATTTTGATCTTAAAATATTTTGACTATTTATAAGGATGGGAGTTACAATTTTTGGAGGTATTATGTTTCATGTTTTGACATCATTTAAAAAAAGAAAATGGAGTGACAAGGGGTCCCACCTATTTAGTTATTATTTAAATAGACCCTTATTTATATATTATTAATTATTTGTCTCAACAAATTAGTTAAGCTAATTAAGTTTAACAAAAAGAAGGTAGTTGAACTACCATAACTAATTGACAAAGATGAAAAGCTCAATCAAATGAAGAGACAAAGGAGAAAKAGAGAATAGATGGAGAACTTATGCTATAAGGTTTTCTMTGTACTTGTGAGATACTTCCATTCTTCATTCATTTTGAGTTTACTAGAAGGCTTAACCATCTTGATGACAACAGGGTCTTATTGAAGGCACCAGGATTCAATTGTGTTCTTGTTTGTTTATGGATTAAATTTCATGACTGACARAATATTTTGCAGAGCCAAGTGATAGCATTTTGTGGCAAGTTGATCCAGATCTTTAGCTTCAATTTTTTTTTTTTGTCGAAGTATTTTTGTATGGTGCCCATCGGAGGCTTCTAAATARGACTTTGGTCCCTACCCTCGTAGGGGTTTGTAAAGAGAATCCAACCTTGTATCTCATAATGAAATCAATATAAAAATCAGATTTCTTCTTTTAGTTTCACATGTGTATCTTGATGATGTGGTTCAGATTTTGCTTTTATCTTTGTCTCTTATCCATATACACGCTTATGTAAATTCTTGCTTATTTTTCTGTCTTTTGCACAGCTACATATAATATATAAAACCAGCCTTGGTCCCTTGTGCTTAATACCCGTGGATTAAGTGATTGTTTTTTATTTTTATTTTAAGGCTATAAACCTCGGGTAACATTCCCAACTATCTTGCCTTAGCCCAACAAGATCTGAAAATGCTTGAATAAGGTTCCTCATAAGTTTTCCTCAACAGTGCATCTCTACCAAGTACTTACATCCTCCTCCTTTAGACCAACCTCCCTCTAGGATAGCCAATGTTGTTGCCAAGTATTTCCCTTTCCCATAGCAACCTTCTTGAGAGTATAATACCCTTTGTCTCTTAGTTCACGAATCAAATGTGGAGGTAACATATGCAAATCCTTGCCTCCCATCCATGGATCTAACCCAATTTGAACTTTGTCTCCCTTCCCTACATGCCACACCAACCAATTCCCAACCAAGGGAAAATTTACAATCATCACTTTCTAGATAATCAAGGCATTATGGATTCTCTTTACTAGATTTTTCCATTCATCAACTATGTTCGTAGCTAAGTACTTTACTGACTGGAGCCCACAACCTAGAGCTTGGAACCAATCATCATACATTATTTGTCGCTAATGCTTTAAAAGATAGAATGATATTCTTTAACTCTCATCATTTACTTTTGGTAATGCTAATTTTTTCCAAGAAACAAACACCATTAGTTTTTCCCTCTCTCTAACTCTTAATCTAAATCCTAAATATTCCTATCCAAGGTGTAACTCTAAGTTTTAATGAAAATCCTAAACATTTGTATCTCTCTAACTTTTAATGAAAATCAAAATATTCCAATCCAACTTGTAGTTCAACCACATTATAAGGAAACAATTGAGTGATAAAAACAATTTCCCTCTCACCCAAAAGGATATTGTCTATTTTTTAAAACACACTTTATTTGAAAAGATAATATTACAAATATTATGAAAACTAATTTGGTACTCTCACCCAATTATACATAAATATTTTTTTTAATATTTTCTTCAAAATTTTATTTATTTACTTTCTTTTAAAATTATAGTTTTTAAAAAATAAAAACTTTGCACAATTTATTTAAAAATAAATACTAACAACTAATACTTTTTTACCAAATAAATACAAAGTTACATCTCATATAAACTATAACTTTTTTACCTATTATTATTATTATTATTATTATTATTATTATTATTATTATTATAAATATAAACTATAACTTTTATTATAATTATAAATATAAACTATAACTTTTTTACCTAATAATATTATTATAATTCTAATTCTAACCATCATGAAAAGAATCACCATTTTGAAACTCCACTTTAAAAATATGTTAAAAAATAGTAATATGCGTATTCAGTACTATTAATCTCTAGTGGCTAATAATCTTAGAAATTAAAATAAGTATTAATATTGATACTTAACTTAGAGATAATTATAATTATAGACTTTAAATTTGAGATAATTGTAATCTTTAATCTTTTAAGTAATTTAAGACAATTATAATCTTTAATCCTCAATTCTTTAACTAACTTGAAATAATTATAATTATTTATCCTCCATCGGTTAACTTGAGATAATTATAATCCTTAATACTCTAATTTGAAATTTAAATTTGTTGTAGTTATGAATTTTTATCATTATTTTTATTTTTAAAACTTAATGCTTAAATTAATGATGATTTGAGTTTGTAAACATTTTGAAAATTCAATAACCATCACTCAACAAACAATAATCTGAAATATTTTTATAACAAGAATGAAATTTTGTAATTTGAATACTCATAGATAAATATAGATAAATATAGATATATAGAGAGAGAAAAATATAGATAAATAATTAATTAATAACAATCATTTTTCATATATATATATATATATAATTGAAAAATATAGATAAATAATTAATTAATAAGAACCAAATATTGTGTTGTGTTTAAAAATTAATAAAAAATAAAAATATTATAAAATAATATCAATTTCAATTTACAATATAATAAAAATAATTTTTTTTATTTTAATTAAATTAAAAAAGAAAATCAATATTATCAAATTAAAATTAAATTTACTTATTAAAACTTATAAAAWTTTGAAAAAAGAAATTCCAACTTTTTAGAATAAAAAAATAAAATTCTAAAACAAAATCAATTAATTTTTATTATTTTTAAAAGATCTAATAAATTCAAATTAAATTTAGTGAATCATAAATTAAATTTTGTATATTTATTTATTAATAAAAATTATAATAATTTTTTATAGTTAAATTAACTATTTGTGAATTAAACTTAAATTCTCTTTTTAAAATTGAAAATTTTGAAAAAATTATTAATTAGACTTTTTGATAACTTCAAAATAAGGTACTTTGAAAATCAAATTTAACAAGATATTTAAAATTTAAATATCTACTTAATTACCATCTTAGATAAACATAGTTAAAATATACTTTCACCCACTTGACAAAATATTTTCACGCGTAATTATCACCTTCCTCATATTTAATATTTAAACAACACATACCATAATTATCACTCCCTAATATTTAATAATTGAACAACACATACCATAGTTATTAAATTCTATTAGGAAACATCACACAATAATTGCCTTCAAAGATAGTTACCATCTTCCTCATATTTAAAGTCTTATTAAATGAAAAGAGAATCCTCAACAATATTTATCCTTTTCCAACCAATGATAAACGAGATAGTAACGAGAGGCAAAATTAGTGAAAAAAAACGAAAGGACGGAAAAAATAAAGAGGGTGGGGTTCCAATATAACAAACTTTTCATTACATGAAATGATTCCTCAAACATCAACACGTACGACCAGATTCAAATTTTTGTGATGGGCAAATGTCACAATCATTGTTGCACAATATGTACTTCACTTTATAAAATAAATTAAATGAAGATAAGGTTTTCGTACACGCTCACACATGGCAACTTGACATCACACCAAAGAAAATTTAAGTGGCCTTTGCATAATCCTCCTAATACTAATAATCTGGGGAGAGAAACAGAAAAGGATTACCGTTGAACTCCAATTCTCAGCCGCAACTACCGCTAAAATTGGCCTTCGGCTTCGGCACAGGAAACACGTTATTTTTTGTTATTCAACAACTTAACTATATACATTGCCAGGCATAACGATAGCTGCGACATACCAGGATCGAATCTCATGATCTCATCCTTTTGTTCTCATAATTGTGATGCTGCCCTTTCCTTCGGTATGAATCTTTGTGAGCGCAACCACGGCTTTTCCAGAGAATGCAGACGTAGACACAGGCTGCGTGCGCATATTGTCTCTAGCATGCGCTAATCTGGAGGACTGACCAGAGATTCTCTGGTTGATATCGTTCAGCGTCACGTCTCCTTGAACGCCGCAGGGTTTTATTAGGGCGAATGGATATGCCACTGGCGTTGCTAATCTCGTACCGTTCGTCTTCGCTGTGCCATTAATGAACAATTTTGAGCAGGTGTAAACACAAATTGACGGTGTATTTGAGTCTTTCGCAGGAATTTTTTATTTTTATTTTTATTTTCAAAAAATACGAGTACCTGAAGGAGGAACAGTTTTTGGAGGAGGACTGGCCGGTTCTTGCCACATTTCAGCGTCCATATACGGCGCTTGTAATGTGCAAAATTCTGAATGAATAAGCAAAGGCGAACTTTTAATAACAGGTGGAGATCCCGTTAGCATTTAATGTTCAAAACGATTTGATGTTAAACACTAACAGTACCTGATACATCGATCTGATCATCGAATCCGGCTGCAGCGTTCCTGAATCAATCCCAGGAAGCTTATGTATCATTAGCATTGAATAAAACCAATGATTTACAACAAACAATCATATTATCAATTGAACTCGGGAAGAAAAAATTGAAGCCTACGGATCATCTGAATTGCTAGGCATTTCTCCGTCGTTGAAGCATCGGGCCATCCAGCTTTCAGAGGATTGGTCCAAGCTTTCGCTCACAGAGCTGTGTGTTTCTTCTGCAGAGTAAACAATGGATGCAGCTTGCAATTTTTTAAAATTTTACAGAAAAAAGAATCAAATTTTCATATGAAGTCGGTCTGAGTTCCACAGCCAAGACGACCGACAGTAATGAACGGATGCAACTTTTCAAAATATTTTAAAATATTGCATAAAAGTTTTATTTGCAGTCTTTTTGGTTTGAGTGCTACCGTTTCTCGAGAACCAGAAGGAAGTGGAGGATACTGGATCAGATATCTGAAGATCTGCATCATCGTCCATTAAAGAATTTCTGCAGTCCTGAACGGTAAAAAGGAGCACCGAGAAGTCAGAGATTAAAGATTTAGCAAATATTCAGTTGGAAAAAGGAGCGACGCGGACCTCGAAGGATGCAAAGGTCGGTGCTATCTGCTCGTCGCCGATGCTTGCAGTCTCCAAATCCGGAGCGGCGAACTGAAGCATTCGACGTCTTTTCATATGAGGACTAGCCCTGTTCCCCTGCTGCCTGCTTCCTGAGAAGATTAGAGAACGGATCATAAGAGAAAAATTTAATTGCATGCAGTTTCTTTTGTGCTGTACACCAAAACTTGAGAGAATTACCTTGACTGTCCCCTGAAGATACAGGACACTCGGACTCCCCGTAACCTTTAATTGGAGTGGCTTCGAACAAGTTTCTTGAATCCTCTTCACTTTGGGTCAATTCATCCCATAAAGACCGTGAAATTGCTGGTATGACACACCAAATCAATCTCATGAACAGAGGCTTGTATTAGGAGAAAATAAGCACAGTAATCCCTATCTTTAATAGAAAGCATACCGAGAGGCGAGTCCGCATCCAGCCGGAATTCCTCGTCTTGCCACTCCCATGCCTGATTGTCTCCGCCGAACGACATTGTGCTTTGCACTATAGTTCCAACTCTAGTTTCCGGAAGAAAAATCGACAGAAGAAACGGTTTAAGGAAGCCTCTGGTTCGAACACTGACCAATCTAGTACCGACGCAGCTAACGACAAAGCTGTACGAAGTAAGCCTAGGCTGCTTCTTTACTAATTTTCGATAAATCAACAAAACTGTGTAGGATTCACGAACTTCACGCCCCGCCGTCAAATTATTTGAACGCGGAGCTACAAGCAAGATGCAGCCTTACAGCAACAAAGAAGCCGTCGAGCTTCTTAACCAGAACTAGAGAACACAGAAATCAATGTATAACCTTCACCTCGAAGAAATAGAACGCTACTCCTTCAGCGGTACGAAAATAGCAAAATTTCAAGCTGGAAAGCAAAGATCTCAGACAGAGCAACCCCTACAGTGAATCTTTAACGCGATTGCTCGAATGATTTAAAGAACCGATCCGAGCTCAACAGAGTCTAACTCTCTCCGACTCAGACATCAAAAGGAACGGCCTCTAAATATCCGCAGCGCGTCCCCGAACATTTATTCAATAAAAAAGGCTCAAAACCTCCGCCCTATTTCTTCATCAAAGCAGACCAGAGCTTCAGCTATTTTCCCGCAAATCCGGCCGTTGCGAAGGATTTGGAACTCCGTTTTCAGGTATCCGTTTCGAACCGGCAGCAGAGCCAAGATCAAGAGTAAATCGGAGAACAGAACAGTTTTTTTTTCCAGTACACAAATCCCTCATATGGGCTAGAAGATTCGGAAGATTACCAAATTTTAACTCGGGAAAAGATGTTTGACATGAATTCGCCGTAGCAATCTCCTGCTACCGATATCGACCATCGGTAATGCAGTCGGTGGCGTGGGAAGAAACAGTCATATTCAGAAGGGCAAGTGCAGCGCTCCCAATGGTCAATAACTTGGAACTGCTGCGGCTGGAATTATTAACCGGTGTTCCAGCAGAGCTTAACCGGGGTTACTCGACAAAGCCTGACGAATAACTGCTTTAATAACCCTAAGGCTTAAAACCACGCGCGCCAGGTCGCGGGGTCGAGTCTCCACTCTGTTCGTAACGTGCAGTAGCCGGAGTAGCCACTGCCAGGACGTCAGATAGCGACCATGACTTGGCCGGCTGCCGGGAAAAAGGCCCGCCGGTAAATTGCGCGGCTTTTAAGGCAACGTGTAATTAATAATTTGGACAGTCCGTGCTATCTGTGGCCCCGCTCACGCTAACCCCCATTAAGCCCGAGGAGACCCCACGCTCCCAAGTACAAAGCCGGAACCCACTCACTACACTTTCGGTTATATTGTGGTCAACGGATCGAACCCCACTCCCCCTATTCCCTGGGACGGGATTAGGTCTTTGTTTTAACTTATAAAAGAGAGTTCAAAGAAGTGTTTAATGTTAACGGGCCTTGAGGATATCGATATGTTTGGACGGGAACGAGGCCAGACACGACGTCCACGTGTCGTTTTCGTGGCTACGGTGCTAAGATCGAATCCTCGTAGCCTCTTCGAGGCGGAATAAAGAATTAATGAAAGTCGAAGAAAATCCCGTCGTCATCGTCAAGATGTTAAGAAGCGATTTAGAAAGTTCGATGCCGTTTGAATGCGGCCAAACTATAAACGTTTATTTATGTGTGAATTTCGCTGGCACGCAGGTCAACCTTTGCTCCATAGGTTTTTGGGCAGGGCTAATTTTTTTAACTGGGGCAATAGTGACATTGATCATGAAACCAGGACCACGGTTCTGGGTAGGGGTGTGGGTTAAGTGTGAACTAAAGCTTCTAATTTTTTTGATGTTTTTTTTCTTTTTCAACGACTTTTTAGGTGTGTATTTGGCTAAAGCGTTAATTTAACTTGGGTAGGGGTGTGGCTTAAGTGTAAACTAAAGCTTCTAATTTTTTGATGTTTTTTTTCTTTTTCAATGATTTTTTTTAGTGTGTATTTGGCTAAAGCATTAATTTAATTGGGGCAAGAGTGACATTGATCATGAAACTAGGATCACCGTTCTAGGTAGGGGTGTGGGTTTTTTTTCCAAATGAAAAATATCTTAAAATTATATAATGTATAAATTCTTTTACAAAGCAGTATCGGTTCTGAGCGATACAAATTTGACCAGTCAATAAGATAGTTTTGTGACTGTTTTGGTTACAAAGTCCATCCACAAGAACTGTGCACATAAAAAACAACAACTAAGTACTGAAGTAAGAACAGTAAAATTGTGCAAAAACTAGAATTCAGCTTTACTTCACTGATTCTCCACAAGCTTCTCGCCTTGCTCATACTTCAAAGATGTTTAGGTGCGAATGAAGGCTTTCATCCCCATTGTCCCAATGAAAAACAGACAATCTTCCTTCAAGTTCCTTGAGTGCCCTCTTTGAAAGGGAGTCGGCCTCTTTATTGTGTTCCCTATAGATGTGCTGGAAGCTTATATCTTTGAATTTATTTGCCAGTTCCTTGGTTTTTTGTTTCCAGCATTCAATGTTCACCGCATGGAGCTGCCCCTTTTGATTTATCCAATCTATAATAACTTTCGAATCCCCCAGGATTTGAATTTTTTCAATCGACTAGAGCGTTGCCAAAGTGAGAGTCGCCCATAATCCCATGAGCTCCGCCTTTGTATTAGTTCCAGCTCCGCAATTTATGAACCATTTAGTAATCCTCGATGAATGAGTCTTGAAAAGTCGCCCGCTCCACAACATTCATTGTTTGATAGGGTTGCTCCACTGAAGCAAGCCAATGTGAATCCCTCACTTTGAGTTATATCACAAACTCTGTTTGGGAAGAATTTTGGGGTAGTTGGCTGCCAGGAGAAGGAGAACGCAATCCTGTGAACCACTGAGAGATGAGAGGGTGTAATGTTTCTGACTTGGCTAGTCTAGGAAATGTTGTTAATGTGTATGTAGGATCTATTGTTTACAGCGTATAAATGATCATACAAATAATAAATGCGACAAAGGACTGCAAAGTTTGTATTATGATATCTCTGCGGATTACAATAGGCCGAATGCGGTTGAATAAAATAACAACACTCGGCTAGATCAGAAGACAAAAGGATCTTAGCCGAAATACAAATAAGCAACTAAAAGATAATACCCGAAATATGTGAGTGTTGTGGGATCAATGGGTGCGCTGGGAATATGGCAGTTCTGATGGTAACTGTTGGAAGTCGGGAAAGTTCACCCTGGGAGCTATACTTCTTGGAATGGCCTAGAAACGGTCCCAAATGATGCGCCCTGCTCTAGTCCTCAGTACTAGTATCTGTCGGACCCCTCTGCTGATGAGTCTAGACCCCAGATGGATACCCCTGGGGGAATGCGCCCCTCTTCTTCTGGCAAAATGCGTCCTAGTGATTCCACCGTCGGAATCGGACAAGATATGTCTCAAAATGACCGCCTTGGTCTACTGGGAAATGGGCCGGAAGGGTTTCCCCGAATATGGCCTGATGCTCACTCGGGAACCCTGAATGTATCCGCCAAAAGTGTCGCACTTCCATGTCTGGAAAATGCGCCCCAAATGATTCCTCTGTTGGAATCTGGCGAGGAACCAAGCAAAAGATGTGCCTTGCCTTCCTCTCAAATGGGTCGGAGGAAAATCT
>ML791397.1:520049-536670 GCA_009831015.1 Picea engelmannii
GTCTTTCAGTGGAGGATCGATTTGTATTGAGAGTGGGACGTTTTCCCAAAAGGAGGGCGCACCATTATTTGGAGGGTAGCTAGATCTAAGGATCTAGCTGGTATTTGAGGATTTGAGCACTTGGGTTCTCATTGCAGCGTCCTGATCTATCATTGTGGAGAGTTTCAGAGCATTTGGAGGCCTCTTTCATCAGGGTCGAATTATCTAGGGCTTCAGTCATCCAGTGGGGCGTACCATTCAGTGGGGGATTTCAGATCTATAGAGATTGAGAGGGATTTTGGAGGTTCGGGCACCTGGGTTGTTCTTACCATCACCCGATCTACTGTTTGGCATCTTTTTGGAGGTGATTGGACATCTTTGGCACCAGGGCCGAATTGTTGAGGAGCTTCAGTTATCTAGCAGAGCGTGGCATCTTCCAGCAGTGAGGGGTTTGGCACTTGGCATTGGTCTTCATCTCTTATCCAGCCTTTGGAGGCTTGT
The DNA here is from genome assembly GCA_009831015.1 of Picea engelmannii. NCBI lineage: Eukaryota > Viridiplantae > Streptophyta > Pinopsida > Pinales > Pinaceae > Picea > Picea engelmannii. Next base: position 520,530 of record ML791397.1, read on the forward strand.
TTTGTATCAGCGGGAGCATTTTGTAGCAGCTCATACTTGTTATCTATTGTCTATCATCTTGGCCATCTGTTGAGCATTCCAGATCGACATCTCCATTGTAGCAGATTCTTCTATTTTATGAATAAAGAAGATTTGAGATGTTTTGGCTTGTCTATCTTATTGCATATGGTTGAGGTATGTTCCATGGATATCTATTTCTGTTATTTGCTGCATACAGACATATAAACACATCTAAACAAATAGATCAACAAACTGTTTGACGAAATACCACAACCAGGAAAAAGTTTTTAAAAGGACACCAAAACAGTGATGATCCTTACATAATGGCTTGGGATCATTACATAGTGGTTCAAAGGGGTAGAAAACATGACAGGAAGTACAAGATGAGAAGTTTGCAGATTGTTTGAGGGAGTATCAAGAGCTTGGTGCGACATTTCACGCATCCATGTCATTCAAGGAATTTTGCATCGTCAAACATCCTGAGTGGTATGAACCCCAAGTATCAGTGGACAAGAAGGTAAAGGCGTCAAGGAAAAAAGGTACTAGTTTCTAAAGGTTCTGATGCTTATAAAAATGAGAATGTTGACTTTGCATATGTTTTTTCTCCTGTAAATGAGCACATGGACACTCATGAGGCCTTAGAACCTAAGACGACAAAGGAGATTTGGGCAGACAAGGAAGAAGAACCAATTAATGGCACTGTTATTTGGGATGATGAAGAAGAAAATGTTTCTTATGGTATGGGGGACACAAGTCTCTTTGATGTTAACTTAGAGACCATCTTTGATAGGCCTCATGGAGAGAAGAGTTTCCTTGATGAAGTGGTGCATGATCATGATGTTTTCCAACCTTTTGGAGATTGCATGGTATCATCTAGTGAGACAATTGGTTTTGATGAGGATTCAGTGCCTTATCATATCTATGATACTTATGATGATGCATACATGATTGTACCTAAATATGATGAAGGTAGGGTATTTGAAAATTTTCTGTGGGATATGTATTAATCTTCTCAGGAGCCATGCGTGAAGGATGACAAAGCAGAGGTTGATTTTGGAGGTGAAATCAAATAAAAAAATCTATTGTGTGATGACCCATACAGCTTGGATGAAATTGAACAAAGCCCCTTAGCATTGCATGATTTGGAGGATCAATTATTGGTCATAGAGGAGCAAATTGTACAAGTATTGACAAGGGTAGATGATGCTCATAGATTCATTGAAGCTCTTATTTAGAAAACCGAGATGGAGGAGAGACAAAAAGGAGTTGCAAGTATATTCACTAGTGCACAATTGTGCATAATCAAAGAAGCACTATAACAAATGAAATCAAATTACTTGCAGATGTTCATGGATAGGGATCTTACTCTCAAGTTTGTTGAAGAAAAGGAAAGGGAATTTGATAACCTTTGTTACCAATTGAGTTGGACACACTCTTCATCACTTACAACAGAAACACAATCATCTTTGGCAATTGTGACACATGAGGAGCCTCTTGCAATGATTCCATACGAGGAGAATTCGTAGTTGCAAGTACTTGAGGAGAGTCATGAATCATAGAGTTTTGATTATGCTCATGTTTTGCATGGTGAAGATCATGAGTCGTTTCTTTTGGAGAGCCCATTAATGACTCAAGGCTTAGATAAAGAGGATATAACTAAGCACATTCCTTCCAGACCAGACAAAAATGAAGTATATGCATCCATGGATTGGGTGTGTTATCACACTAAGTCACCTTGGGTCTTTTAGTTTGTTTTTATCTTTTTTTAAAAAGCCTTAGATTCTTATTTTTTCTTTAAAATAATTTCTCATCCCTTTAATGTTATGTTTGATAGGACCCCTTTGGATGACTAAACCTTTGAGTCATAGATCATGTGTTGATCCTCAATTCGATTTTGATCCTTAAACCATTTTTAGCTCATGGTCTATTCTTTATGTCCCCTCTCATGATTCATCCCTAGGTTGATACCTCCCATGATTAGGCTGATGTGACACACCTCTCTCCTCACTCATGACCTCACATGCATGCCTCATCATCCCCACTTACCTGTCCAATCATTTTTTGATTTGGAAGCATTGCCCACTCAACAGGCAGTTCCATAGCGCCCACTCAATAGGCAGTTCCATAACGCCTATCACGTTTATCATTCATCCACTCCAAGTCATTATTTCCACGACTGATACCATGTCCCTTGTTTTCGGTGCCAGAAGTTGGTTGAAGTGCTTTCAAAAGATCTTGCATTTATGATCCTTGGTAACGGTTTCCAAATTTGAAAAGTTCAGTAGTTCTGCGCTGCGTAAGTTTGCCAGTTCCGATTAGGTGACCGCATGACAACTAAATCCGATGATGTGATAGATTTCAGGGCCAAAATTTCCTCAATCTAATCCTAAGATCATGCTGAGGATCTCAACAAATGTCGACTTCACAGGTATCCTGTGCAACCTCCTTTGCATATTAATTTTCACAGGAGATTTGTGCTCAGGTTTCGGTTTATTAAGATTGCAGGGTAGTAGGGGAGCCATATTTTCATACCTGTAAACATCCTCGCTCATGTCCATGGTCTGATTACTATTGTTTGTTATAGCCTTTGAAAGTCGCAAGCCTGCAATAGCCTATCTTGTGTGTATGCGTTGCGCTATGCAGAGGCGCTGCTCAAACCTTCTCTGATTATTTCTTGCTTCCTTTCATCCTGTATGAAGAGTCATTTTGGGATTACCTCTTCACAGTATACACTCTGAAAGCATGTATAAGTCTGAAGGTCCATTTCTCATAGTCAAGCTCATTTTCTAAGCACTATTAATTTGGAGGGACATCTTTGTGCTTTTGAAACCTGAATTGAAGCTTTCTGGTCAATAACATCTCTTAAGCCTCTTAAGAACCCTCATTTTGAGTCATGGAGACCCCTCAATCGAAGAAAGCACACAAAGGTGGCAAGATAGTTTGAACATAACCTGTGAACATGCACCTTTTTGACACAGAACCCATGGCAAGGGAGATGTTTCGAAGTGCAGGATGCCTCTCTTTCTGCCAGAACATGCAGAGAGGCCACCTAGAAGTAGAAAAACAATTTGCATTAAATTTTGATGGCAAGAAAACTGGAGTTGGAGATTTGGAATTTGAGGTAACTGAAGCCTCCATCTCAGCTACAACGGGGATCCCCATTTCAGGTGAAAATTGGTTCAAGGCCATGGTATTGAGTTCACCCTTCGTTAAAGATCTCTTCAATCTTGAATACCAAGTCAACGAGTTATCTAAGAGTATGCCAACGAGTTATCTAAGAGTATGCCAAGGAATCAGTTGATCGACCAGTTTGACAGAATGTTGAAAATCATACAGAGATATTTTAGTTGTGAAGGGAGATTTAACACCTTGTATCATTACCACATAAGGTTGTTGTTACATTTTACTGGTAAGGTTCAGATGAATGTTCCTTATTACCTGCTGAGAAGCATATGTAAAATGTCAGATAGGGTGCAAGCCAAATCTAAGGATGTGGATTATAGTCTTTTCCACTCTAGACTTATCATGATGCTTGTCTCTGAAGAGTTGGCAAAGAAAGAGATTTCTTGGGAGCATTTTTTGGTTACTTCTCACTTCAAGATGGACCCAACAACTACTCCCCAATCACAGATCGCAGGTCCTTCATCACCTACCAGTACTAAAGCAGGGATCAACAAGAAGAGAAAGGGAAGAGCCCATGTTTCAGAGATCAACAAGTAGGTCAGGGAAGCTGAGGAGGAAATATGTCCTTCTCCACACAGATATTTCTCACCACCACCTCCACCAGGGTTAGAAGATGTTCCTTCTTCTACCAAGGTGACATCTAAAAAAGGGAAGAAGCTTCTCTTTCCCTCTCCTCCTCCAACAGTTGAAAGCAAGGGTAAAAGACCTTTCACTAGGTCATCAATTCCTAAGGGGGTTCTCAAAGAGAAGTCTTTACTAGAAACCCCTATGCATAAGAAGAAAGGGAAAGGCATTGAAAAAATTGTAGAATAAAAACAAGAAACCCCTGTATAAAAAATCAAGGGTAAAGGTACCAAAATACCTTTGGAGAGGAAAGATGAAATCCCTGTGAAAGATTGTGAAAAACCTATGGAGAATAAAGAAGAGGTTGTTGTGCAAGAGAAGAAGCATAAAGGAAAAGGTTTTGAGAAGGCTGATGAAACATGCAAGGAAACTCCTGGACAGATGGAAGAAAAGGATGAGAAGAAGCCTGCTGAGACTGCACATGTTCCCAACCCCCTTGGCAGCCAGACCTACAAAAGACTTGTTAAGCCGCTTAGGGATGCAAGGAGAGAAATAGCTCGTCTCAAAGCAGAATACAAGGTCTAATTGGCTAAGATGAATGAGCTCATGATTGGCTACAACTATACCCTGAACTTGGCAAGGTTCGTAGCGAGAAAGGCTCTGCCTCTTCGTAAACAACTAAAGAATCTTTATAGACAGAACATAGACTTTCAGTCTCATAATAGGAATATAAAGGCAGAGCTGAGACACTTGCAAGATGAGGCATCTCAAAGAAATTTACAGGTGTTGGTAGAAGCTTCCATTGAAAATGATAAACCAATAGCTAAGGAGAGCTCAACTACACCGAAGAAGCCTACCAGCGCTAGGAAGAAGAAATATGTTGAGCCAATTGAAGAGACTCTTTCTACTAGAAAGAGTGTGAGGCTAAGTGTTAAGATGACAAAATAGTTGGTAAGGGGTAAGCTCCATTTTTTGGGAATTGTTCCTTTTTGGGAGGGTTAACTGATATGCAGATACTATGTTTTCCATCTATACAGGCTCCTAGGCATTTAGCTATATGGATTTTGAGTTGTTTCTAAAGTGCTAGCTTCACTCAGTGGTAAATGGCATTATCTATGGTATAGTCAAGGCATCTGTCATAATTGGAAGGACACAAACTGCTCTGCACATGTCCTAGATTCAAAGACGATGCATTCTAGTAATGATACCCAAAGCTGTATGCAAACACAACATAAGTAGTGCTATGTACAGACGCTGCGTAATATCTTACAGAGAACAGAAACTGCACACAGTGGGGCTACGTAAAGTGCTATGTAATATTACACAGAGGGAAGAATTGGTATATGGGTGCAACACAATGGCGCTACCTATAGGCGTTGCATAATATTTGGCAAGGAGCCAGTTTACACACATACACAACACAGAGGTGCTACCTTCTCTCCTTGTTACATTTTAAGGTGCGTTACCCAGAGTTGCTACACAAGGAAGTTTACCAGCAAACACCAGGGATCTTGGAAGACTAGGCCAACAATTTTGGATAATTTAATGATGGAGTAAATGACAGAAGTAGCAGTTGGCATCCAGAGGAAAACTATAGGCTCCAAAGGAACACATGGAAAAATAGGAGCTGAGCATCAAAAGAGGATCAAAGCAGTTAGAAGCATGATTGGATTAGTCACCAACACTTCCCTGTTTTATAGCATAGGTTGTTATCTTAGTTGTTAGAATAAATAAATGTTTAGAGATTTTTAAGGAAAAGAGGCCATCTCGTACCTCTAGCTGTTGCCTCCATTTCTTGTTATAAATAGATAGATCAATTGCTTTAGCAGGTTCATATGGTTGAGCAAGGCTCCCTAAACTATAATATTTTGGTTAAAGTGACCGTGATCTAGTGTGTACTGGACTTAAGACTTTTTGACTAATAGAAATCGACTTCTATTTCAGACTATCTGCTTCTAATGCTAAATGTTCATATTTGAATGCTTCATATGGATAACTATGGTAATGATATGATGGATGTTTGATCATTTTATTGTCATGGTGCTTATTTAGATCCTTAGTCTCTGATTTCAAGAAGATCTTGTTTTAAGAAACTTTCTTCCTTAGGATTTTGTGGACCTGATGTTTGCAGTAGCCCTTACATTCCTCTCATTCAAGTCTTCTTTCTATCCACATTTACTCCCAAACTATTTGTTGAAGTTAGTCAAGACCTTATTTGCTGGTACATGTTAGCCTGTTTCTGAGTTAGGATATTATCATTTCGAGTTTTTCCATTCGACCTTTCAAAAAACACTCATACTTTCACATATAATCTGATGGGTACTGGGCTTACCTTCATTGCAATCAAAAGGTGACTCCTAGTGCTAACATTTACTGATTCAATAAATCTGCAAGATGAAAAACCAGTTGTGATTTTAGGCCCTTTGATAGAAGACATAGATGACTCATCCCCTCCCTTCTATACTTCTCTCAATATCCATGACAAGGTGTTGCATAACTATCTTTTGGATTCAGGGGCCTCCCATAATCTTATGCCAAAATCTGTTATAGATGAACTTGGACTGGAAATCACCAAAACCTATCATGACTTATATTCTTTCGACTCTAGGAAAGTAAAATGTCTGGGGATCATTAAGGATATGGTTGTGACTCTATTTCAGCTGCCCATGAAAATTGCACTTATGGATGTTGTGGTGGCTGATGTTCCTCCCAAGTTTGGCATGCTCTTGTCAAGGTCTTACATAAAAAGACTTGAAGGAACCTTGCAGATGGATCTCTCATATGCAACTATCCCGGTGTTTGGTGGGGAGCATAGAAGACTTTACAGAGAAGCCCAACTGGCTTACATTATTAGTGATGAAGAAAACCCTGCTAATCATCCCATTTTTGCTCTTGATACCGATTTGGGGTCCAACATTTTGCAGCTCACTGATTCTCCTGAAACTCCTCTTGAAATAAGAAAAAACTTTGGAAGATTTTCTTTGATGGAGCCTCTTCTAAGGAAGGTGTCGGTGCTAGAGTGCTCTTTGTCTCACCAACTCAGGAGACCATATCTTTGTCATACAAACTAGAATTTGAAACTACCAACAATGTGACAGAGTATGAAGCTCTTGTTTTGGGCTTGAGAGCTGCAAAGGATACGGGGATTAAAAAACTATCAGTATTTGGAGATGCTGAATTGATAGTCCATCAGACCAAAAATCTTTGCCAAACTAAGCACCCTAGGCTTAGATCTTATAGAAATGAAGTATGGGACCTAGTGGAGAATTTTTTATCTGAGTATGACATCTCTTTTATTCCACGAGAAGAGAATTATGTGGCTGATTCTTTGGCTGTATTAGCAAGCAATTTCAGGATACCCATACCGCCAAAAATAAAGTATGATGTAGAAGTCAAATACAAGCCTTCTATACCAGACAATGTCAAATATTGGAAGGTGTTTGAAGATGATTTAGAACTTAAAAAAATTCTTGAGTCTGTTGATGAATTTGTTGCATTACACATTGATCAGGATCTTGATTCTGAAATTACTCCACATGCTAATGTTTTCCTTAACATAATTTCTAATCATCATATCGTGTCAGATGAAGGAGGGAGGATGAGCCAAGAGAGGCTAGAGAGAGTAGGAATATGCATTTTCTTGTGTGTGTTCATTTGTAAGCCCGTGGGCATTTCATGATTGTAAGCATTATTGCTATTGGAGACTCATGAGAGCTGTGATTTCAGATTGTAACTCTTCTTTTATATTTCTTCTTATTTGAATATATTGCAGATTTGAGGATCAAAGGTTGCCAATGATTTATGGATCCCTAAGTAGCAGAGGATATGTTCTATTTTTCCCATCAGTCATTGTTTATATTCAAGTATCTGTTGATTCATTAAATTGAGAGGATCTTTGTTTAGTGAACATTCTATCTTATGTTTTCCTTCTTCATTCTTCCACCTATCAACATATAATCTTGTTTTCTGTTGAGCAGATTTTGTGCCTTCGATGAGTAGGATGTTTGTGACTGCATTACCTATTGGTGTAGCCTACTGATCTGCAGTTTTCTACCCTCTCCCTTTCTTTCTCCATCTTGTTAATCCACCTATTCAAATCCAAATTATCTTTTACATTATGATGGGTACTGAGCTTACACTTTAGCAGTCAAAGTGTGACTTTCAGTGCTAACAGGGTGGACATGTATATGACAAATATGGATACACTCTAGGATACAAGTTCAGTTGACATTAATAGAGTGTTGGATACAATAGATATTATAGGATATCGGATGGTACAAGAGGGTAAAATGGTATGCAAAAGTATACATGGGTATACACTGGCACACGATGGTGTACAATGGAGTTTCTGAGTGTTTCCTCTAGGGAGACCTCTTGATAGAGACCTTGAGCATACCAATGAGTTTGGTTTACCCAAGATTAGTGAGGGTATGGGTGAGATTCATAGATTAGTATATCACTTGATGATCAATCTTCATCTGGGATATCATTAGATGAGGGACATGGAGAAAGATACTCACAAGTCTGCTTCCCGAATTCATTATGAGTTCTTGGTCATGCCCTTGGGGTTGACCAATGCACTAGTTACTTTCCAGTCGTGCAGACAGTGGAAGAGGCATCTATTGTTGTTATTTGATGCCCTCATGGTTTACAATAGGACACGAGAGAATCATTGGAGCTATTTGGATGAGACAGGGGGCATTTTGGCCATGAAAAAGGTCTTTCATTTGGACCATGTGATCAGTGCATAGAGTACACATGAGGAGATCCAGACTCTGTTGGATCGATTCACAGATATTTCAACAAGCATTGGGAGTGATGGAATTCCAATTCGGTGGTGGGATCCTGGAATTCATCGGAGTTATAGACTACTTCATATGATGAAGATGATCAACAGAGTCGTGTCAGTGATTGGTCTGCTTCATTGTGGGGATGTTGTGAGAGGAGTTGTTGAGATTTTTTCTACACGACGAGGTAGATTTTCCCTAACGATACCCAGGATCGAGCATATCCGTGGGTTGGAATACTTTGACTTCACTAAGATTCCTTGGCGAGACATGATCCATGATAGTGAGTTCAGTCCTTTTATGGATTTTAGGTTGGGGGTCCAAGAAAGGAGCGCAGTCTGAGCATGGTGATCAGACGATTATGATTAGAGGGGTGCAACGTTATCATGATGGTTCCTTTCATATATTAGCTTAGGACCCTCGGATTACAATGTTTGATATCTTGGTTGTCGATACAGATGAGATGGCCAGTCTTCACTTTTCAGAGTTTACTCCTGGGGTGCAAAGGATTGGTTGTTTGGAGGAGCGATCTTTTGAGGAGTCGACCGAGTTTCTATAGCTTAGGACTTCTCAGCTTATCAGGGGAAGTTAGGTGGATTCTTGTATTAGTGCCTTGTAGATCAGTGCTATGAGTAGAAGGTGCTTCATATCATACAAGCTAGTTTGGGACCTTAATGAATTTACCACTTACAGGCAAGTCCGAGAGAGGTTTGCATGGAGGGAATTTGTGGACGATGTGTTGGGAGATATGGGGGAGTGTACAAATTTTTAGTAGAAAATGTCTAGGCACAATCATCCAATAGTTTTGATGCAGTCTTTTCCCATTTCTAAGTGAGAGTGGGATAACATGTTGATAGATTGCACCACAAGTTTACCAAGGGTACAAGGAGAAAATAGTATGTGTGCAACAATTGACCAGTTATCAGAGTTCACACACTTCCCAGTGATTTCTTCAGAATATGGGGCAACACAGGTGACAAATCTATCTCATGGGAAGATGTTTAGAGTCCATGAGCAGCTTGGAGACATTTCTAGTGATCGAGATAGCAGGTTTCATAACGCATGTTGGCAGTAGCTGTTAATATTTGCATGCACATGTTTGGCTTCTAGTAGTAGTTTCTACCCTCAGACGGATGACCGGGATGAGATAGTGAACCAATGGGTTGAGAGGTATTTGCATAACTATGTTAGATCATGGATAGAATGATTACATTTAGGTGAGAATTCCTTCGACACCACTCATGATAGTTTGAAGACCACCCAAATTCAACAGAGGATGTATGCAGATAAGGACAGGGTGGAGTAGAGGTTCGAAATTGGGGACGTAGTTTTCTTTAGGGTGCAACCACATAGACCATTTCCATTGATGGGAGGTACCGCTGAGAGGATGAGGCTGTGCCTTTGTGGTCCCTACAAGGTGATCCAGAGAGTTGGAGAGGTATCTTATGAGATGGATTTGCCAAAGGGTAGCCAAATTCGTAGTATTCTTTATGTATCATGCCTCGAGAAGGTGTTGGGGCCATGAGATACTACTTCCACAAAGTTACCACCACTACATGAGAGGGGACATATGATATTGACTCCTAAGGAGGTTTGATATGTACGAGAGGGGAGATTGAGGAGCAAAGTGACAAGGGAGTACCGTTTCAGGTGGAGGGATTGGACAACAGGGGATGCCACATGGGAGAGTGAGAAGATTTTGCAACATCCTGGTTTGCAGTTGCCTGAGGAAAAACAATCTCGGGAAGGGAGGACTGTAATGTCCCTTTCCAAATGATCTCTCCAGGAGATTGATGTAATATCCTAAGTGATTCCCATAGGATATAGTTAGTAGAAAAAGGGAGTTAATTAATTACTTAATGTCATCAAAGCAAAAAAAGTATCTTTTTAAAAAGTGACATTGAGTAATTAATTAAAAGGGTGTTTTAAGTCACTTGAGTTTATAAAGTCACTTTACTTTATTAAAAGGGTAAAGGGTCTGAAAAGGGTCAACGAGGAAATCAAAGGAGAATGAGGGTGCCCTCTCTCATTATGCAATTGTTATTTTCTAAAAATGAAATTGAGAGAGATCTTGTGGATTTTGGTTCTTGGGATGAAAAACCCTAGAGAAGGAGATTGGGATTGGGTTCGATGGTGAAACTATCAACCCTAGCCGATCGTAGGGAGGGAATCATTCAAATTTCTTCATTGTGGTTGAGATTTCTTCATTTAACAGTTGATTTTTTATTTGCAGAGGTTGTTTTGGCTTGAATATGGAAAGTTAGTTTGAGGTTGCATTTTGTGTGTGTGGTGGGTACATTTTCTTGAGGTTGGGGTGGGGAAATCTTGAGTTTTGGGCATATTATTGAGAGTGGGGGATGAGTTTCTTATCTAGGGGTCGACTCTTTTCTTGTTGGGTTGCTTTCACTACCCTTTATTTTCTATGGAACGAGTTTATTGCAGGGCCGACTTCATTACCTCTTTTCTATTATGGGACGAGCTCATTTTTGGACCGAGTTCTTTGTGGGTAGGTCGCTTCATTTTTGGGTGCATTTGCTGCTATTATGGGAACGATTTACTGCTAATAGGGAGGTCGCCTATAGACCCTGGTCATCTGTTGCACTCCCTTCATTTCTAGACTGTTGTACACATATTTGCTGGGTTGATTCATGTGTCTATGAACTATTATCTGCAACCGAGAGTTGGTGCAATCATCTTATCATTTCTAGGCATATTCATCTCTGAATTTACAAAGGCAGCCTACAAAACTTATATATCAAGTTCCTCATTTGTTGTGTATTGTTTGTTGGGAATTTCCCAATGTACTTCAACTATGTAGAAAATTTAAATGCAACAAATATCTTGAGTTGTGTATTAGTGTTTCATTATGAATCATAACAGAGTTCAGATTTACTTATAAATTGTTGTAGAATGCTTGTATGCAAACTATTTGTCTAAATTCCTACACAACCAAACTAAGGAAACTCCACAAAAACTTTTAGTGGGGATTTTACATGTTGTGAGAACAATGGTTCTTCCTAAATCACGATGGCAATTCATTCCAACGGTTTACCACGAGCTAATAAAAAACCTCCTGATGAAATACCAATTGCTATTATTGTTAATGAGTATGAATATGCATGCAAATCATGAAAAATGCACATAGTGCTTTGGAACTTGGTTGGCTAGGTTTGGGAGCTACATGTATGGCTTTGCCTCAACATATGAAGCCTTACTAAAGATTTTTTTATTTTCCTTGTTCTTAATGGATTGCATTGCTTCTAGTGCTACTTGTAGGCCCTAGGTCTATAGGAATACCCTTGTCGTGTTCTCTCCGAGTTGAAATTTTTTATGTTGATTAGACATCCTAGTTATCTTCAAACTTAGAAAATGTCTTCATGCCATAGTAGTTCGTCTAAATTCTTATTTCTCTGTTAAATGACACTACTAGGAAATAAACTTTTAGAGAAGGCTTTTGCATAAGTGAATTTTGAAGTTTATCATTTGCATAGGTTTTGAGTGGAGGTTATTGTGTAGGTGAAGGGTGGATATTTTTGAGCAAATTGGGCCACAATGCTCCAATTTGACATAAGCCTTAAGGGGTGTTTATGAACTCAATATGATTGGACGTGGACAAGGCTCAATAAGAAAAATACATGAATTAAACAAAGTTGAATAATATCATGTTCTTGTTGTACTTAATATGTTAAGAGGGAACTTAGAAAGTTCAATGCAGACTTGACTGCAAACAAAATGTAAACATTATTTTATATTTAAATTTTGATTAGATTTCCATGACATATTATGCCTAGTTTTGTATTGGTGGCGAGTTTTTCTTATGGGCTTTTATTTTTGGTAGTGTGTAGCCTATTTTGGTGACATGGAGTTCATGGTTTTCATTGATTGATGACCTTTTTTTATATGGATAATGGCATTTGTGTGTTGCTTCGATTATCCTACAATAATTCCAGTTCATGTTGATCTTTTACCTAATCGATGATGGGTTATTGTGATGCTCCATCGCAATTTAGGGTTTTTGACTTCAATTTTTCTCTATTTGTTATGGATTTGGGAGTGTGTTCTTCCTAAACACCCTATCGATAATTTGTGGCAAATGTTTTTCTAGTTTAGATGCACAACCTCATGTTGCTCCCTTGCATGATTGCTTATTTTGTGTAAAGGGAAGGTTTTATGTCTACAATGCTATAATTTTCATCCAATCTAGGTTGTGTTTTGTAGACAATCAATTTTAGAGTTTTTTTATGAAGTATTGCTTAGTATTTTATGGTTTCCTGGCACTGAAACACTAAAGTCAGGGTTCAACACATGGGCTAACAATATAATTCAATAGTATTGACATTTTCAATGCCCTAGGAAGGATAAGGTCTCACCTAAGGAACTAATGAAATTTATAGAGACTCGTTTATTTGATAAAGAAACCAAACATGAAGCACATACACATATTAAACCTTCACATATCATTCACCCATAAAAGATAATACTCAAAAAAGACAATACATAGAAATGACAATGCTCAAAAGTTTTAAAAGGAGGAACAACCACATAGTCCATTCCATTTCATTTCAAGAGAGACATTACATACAATACTCCTTATCACCCCTTTTCTACAACAATAACAATAGCTATCCTTAAGAACAATTTCAACTAGCACCTAGTAACATCAACTAGTAACCCCAACTCTTCTCTTTCAACCCTTATATATACACCTTAGGTGGGTTTCAAAGTGGCACAACCATTACAAAAAACATTTCTCGAAAGGTGTGCAAGAAATGATGCATAAACATTCAATTTGTTGTCTACTAACATAACATGTAGCTCAAAACCAAGGCTAGCAAACTTGTATATTTTAACCTTGTACAATATTTACTGCAAACATATTTTTAGTAAAAGAACAGAAAAAAAATGCAATGGAAAATACAAACATGACACAAAGATTTTTCCCCTGGAAACCCAAACTAGGAAACCCAACATATTCTATATTCATTCGTTGTGATACATTGTTTACAATACAATATACATATAGGAGCCAAGGACATCCAAAACCCTAACCCAATGAAATGGATTAGTCAACAATCCTAATTCCTTAACCGGAAATAGAAAACCATCGACAAAAACCATGTGCCGAAAAACCACCCAACAATGGACACGAAAATTGAGGCAAAAATGAGACACATTTCCCGAGGAAAAAAAAATTATCGGGGGCGTTGCCCACGAACCCCCATACAGAGGGATTTCTCCTCCTTGAACCCCCATACAGAGGGATTTCTCCTCCTTGCACCCCCCAAGGGGGGGGCCTGGCGACCCCCCCTCAAACCCCCCCTCAAACCCCCCCACAAGCCCGGTGCAATGTAGACACTACTAATCGTGCAAAGAATACAACACATACCCAACATTCTTCCACTTGTTGTTTTCTTTGCATATAGGGGGTTTATAGGCTTACATAGTCAACAATCCAGGGCAACAATGCCCATGGATCCTCTACACCAAGAGAACTTCTCAGTGCTCACATATTTTGTTAATGAATCTGCAACATTCTTCAAAGTGTCCACTTTCATCAACAATACTTTCTTTTCTTCAACCATGTCTCTCACAAAGTGATATTGAATATCAATATGCTTTTTCTTTGAATGATAAGTCAAGTTCTTCACCAGAAAATTGCACTCTGACTATCACAATCTATCCTTACAGCTTGTTGTACCAACCCAATACCTAAACACAATATTTGTAACAATATTTCTTCCTTACTTGCACGAGTGGTTGTCATGTATTCAACTTTTGTAGTTGAAAGTGCCACTACAACTTGTCTTTTTCTCATCCAACTGATTTCTCCTCCAAACATGTTAAACACATACCCACTTGTAGATCTCCTACGATCCAGATCTCCAACTAAGTCTGCATCCACAAAGCCATGTATATCCAACACTCTGTCCAATCATGGTCTTCCTTGGTAGCACAATCCATCGCTAACAGTGCCACGTAAATACCTGAAAACTCTTTTTACTGTTGTCCAATCCTCCTTTCCTAGTTTTGACATATACCTGCTCAAAACTCCCATTGCAAGTGCAATGTTCGATCTAGTACATACCATTGCATACATAAAACTTTCAACTGCACTTGCATATGGAACATGAGCCATGTCCTCCTCCTCTTCTTGTGTCTTGGGACATCCACAAATAACTTTACACCAACATGAATAGGGACCTTTACCGGTTTACATTCCTGCATATTAAACCTCTGCAATATTGTCTCAACATATTTTCTCTGATTTAACCAGAGTTTCCTCTTTTTCCGATCTCTTTTAATTTCCATTCCCAAAATGAAATTTGAAGCAACGAGATCCTTCATGTCAAATTTAGAGGACAACTGAGTTTTCACATCCTGGATAATCTCCTTGTTGTTACCTATCATCAACATGTCATCCAAATACAAGACTAAATAAATCAAATGATCACCAATTAATTTAAAATACAAACAATGATCCTCTTTTCTTCTTGTGAAGCCAAGTCCCAGCATATAAGTATCAAATTTTTGACACCACATCCTTGGTGATTGTTTTAAACCATACAAGGACTTTTTCAACTTGCATACTAGCTCCTTCTTTCCCTTCACATCAAAACCTTATGGCTACTTCATATAGATTTATTCTTCTAGATCCCCATTTAGGAATGTTGTCTTTACATCCATCTGTTCTACTTCAAAATCAAATGCAACATCAACAAATAACAAAAATATTATAGAAGTTAACTTGGCAACATGAGAAAAAATCTCACCAAAATAAATTCCCTCAACCTGGGAATAACCCTTTGCTACTAACCAAGCTTTGTATTTCTTCACTTTTCCTTCTGCATTCAACTTCTTTTTAAATACCCATTTGTTGCCAATGGGATTTCTTCCAGTCGGAAACTCCACTAGATCCCAAGCCTCATTCTTATCCAAGGCTTTTATTTCTTCATCCCTGTCCTTTTTTGAGAGCTTTCCATCCTTTGAATCCACTGCCTCCCTGACAGTTGTAGGATCATCATCAGTAATAAACAAAGACAAATTTGAATGGAAATCAGATGGAGTATATATTTCCGGTAGCCTTTTTTCTCGAACCGATCTCCTCAATATTGGAGTATGAAGATCTTCTTCTTCTGATTCCTATTCTTCTGTAGAGTCTAATTCATCATCCTTTAAATCAAACTCTATTTTTTCTGGTTCTTCCTTACTTGGTAGGACTCCCTGTTTAACAACATCCTTCATTTCTCTAAATACCACATCTCATCTATACACAACCTTATTAGTTTATGGGTTCCAAAGCTTATAACCTTTGAGACCATCTTTATACCCAATAAAGATACATCTTTTAGCCTTCTTATCTAGCTTACTCCTGTTTTCCTTTGGAACATGAACATAGGCCTCACAACCAAATACCTTGAGATGTGTGGGAGAAGGTTTCTTACTAGTCCATACCTCTT
This sequence comes from Picea engelmannii, assembly GCA_009831015.1. Classification (NCBI taxonomy): domain Eukaryota; kingdom Viridiplantae; phylum Streptophyta; class Pinopsida; order Pinales; family Pinaceae; genus Picea; species Picea engelmannii. The sequence continues at coordinate 536,521 of ML791397.1, forward strand.
CTGGAGTCTTGTTAAGAACCAAATATCAATATAGCATAGAAAAACCTCAGAAAAAGTACTCAACACCTTGAAAAAGAGATAATTTCAGATAATAAGCCTCTTCGAGGGGGCAACCTCCTTTTACCCCACTTAAATGTTCAAGTACAAGAT
>ML791397.1:550617-563159 GCA_009831015.1 Picea engelmannii
CGCGTCACCTTCTTCCTTTCCGGTGTCGGGCCGCGTGCCTCCCATTTCCATGGGCTCATGCATGCCCGTTCCTGCTGCAATGTAGTCCCCGGGTGCTTCTTCTTCGACATGCGTGTATTCCTCGTCCATGGCCATGTGCATGGCCAGATCCGAGTCGCCTTCTCCTGTGGGAATCCCCCCATCTCCTCAGTCGCCTGCATGTGCGTCCGCTTCTTCTCCAGTTGCATCTGGTGTAGAGTGAAAGACCCCCTAGAAGGTGGAGAGGATTTGCAGGAGCGCGGAGGCCTTACTATCCAATATCTCCAGTCGAAACTGGAGGTCATCCAGACCCTGTCGCAGCTCAAAAACTAGACCGGGGAGGATAACGATGCTATCCTGCAATTACGAGTCTGGGACTGAGTCTGAGAAGGAGTGCGGCCCTGACTGAGTCCCCTGGAGAAATGGTGGCGCTCCCAAGGGCAAGCGAGTGAAGGAATTCTCTTGCAGGCTAGGTGCACTCGCTGGTGAGTTTGGTGGGACTTTAGGAGGTGGTACTGATGAAGAGGTCAGGTCAAAGGAGGGTCCTGGGTGGAAACCCACTGAAATGTTGGAGAGAGCCAACCATTCCAGCCAGGTAGCAGGAGGGGAGGAGGGGGCCGGGAGGTCGCTTGGCCCTTGTTCAGACTGTGACTGAGAGGAGTGCGAGGTGGATGATCCAGGGGATGGTGTAGGTGCCGAGATGAGAACCAACTGTGGCCGGGATGGCTGCCAGGGTGAGCCTTGCCTCTTTTCATTGGCATTCTGACGGCCCTGAGGGAGAGAGTATGCCCAGGGGAAGAGTCTAGGTAGACGAGGAGGAGCTGGAGGTAAATACAGTTGCAGGGGAGCTCAACAAAGGGAGGAGACTTCTGCAAATGTGACTGGAATGAGGCATGGCTTCACGGCTGCAGAAGGAGGCTATGGCACACACACAGAGTAATGGCGAATTCATGGAGCCGTGCCATGGAGGGGACAACATGAGGAGGCTAGGCGCACCAGGAGTAATGGTGCCTGGGCCATCACAAGTGAATTTTAAATGCATGGGGGTGGCAGAGTGGTGTTCCATGCTTCAATCACATGGCCATTGCCATGCTGGCCGCCTAGCACCACCTCCAAGTGCCATGTGTCCCACACTATCACCCCATCCGGGGACCTGTCCGTGGTTGTGGATTTTTCAATGCATTGCTGGAGGATGGGGTGAGTCAGATTGAGGGAAGTTTGGCAGAGGAGCTCCGATCCTTCCCATTTTGTTCCAACACTAGCCATTTCATCAACAACTTGATTCGCCTTTCTCCTGATGTGAGAGGGGATGAAGGCCTGATTGGGTTGTGTTATCACTTTGTAATTTTCCCAAGGCTGTGGAGGAAGCCACAGAGGTAACATCAAAACCACTTTGAGTCAGGGATCTAGCCCTCAAAGACTCAGAGAGGGATCTCTCTGTCAAATTTATCTTGGTTTGGAATAAGATATTAGGCTAGTTATGAGGAATATGATATATTCTTGGAGTTTCTGGTTGAGACAACAAAAGAGGACCATTGAGCTATGGGGCTTATGTTAAGTTTGAAATTAAACACAGGTCTATAAGGTATTTTTACAGGGCAAGGTAATGCAGGCGTTGGATCCTTTAAAAATAAAATGATGTAGAGAAGGAACAGACGAGATGATCAACTACAACAAAAAATCATTTAAGAATTTCTTTATTGTAGTATTAGAGGAAAACATTTAGATTTTCAAAAGCACTGCACAGAGTATCAGAGATAAATTTTAAGTTAAATCTCCTTTTGAGAATTAGAAAAAGAGAAACATAATGAAGACTGAGTAGAATCACATTCAATGAAGAAAGAAAACTTCACCAATCGTCGACATACATGAATCTTGTGAAAAAGTCCCTTTGTATTCCCGATGAATCAGAAAAATACTACAGACAATAGCGTTCCTGGGTGCCAGAATCAACAACCCTTTTACATTAAAATCACATCAATACATATGAGAGATCCCCCCTCAAGTTTAGAAAGTTGGATTCAACCACCTCGGCCAAAAATAGCAACAAATCCCCAAAAATCTGGAACTATTCGCCATGAAAGACGGGTCGAATTTCTGCAAAAGATGGGTCCACTCAGACATCTATTTCTCTTCAATGCTGACACCTGGGAAAAAAATAAAGGAGGTTATTTTATATGAGCATGTGATGGACAAAAATATCCTTTGGTTTCGCCAAATTCGCCTCCATCTCGCCGAAACAACCCCCACAAAATCAGGACTATAACAGAAAAATGAAAAACTGAAAAAATGGGGCTCGAAGATGGCTTCGATTCTCCTTACTCGTGGCACATGTACAAAAAATGGGAGAGTTTTTTGTTCTCCATCCTGTTACAGAGAAAAACCTCTCTCATTTTTTTAAAATTCGCTTTAGTTTGCCCGGAATCGCCTTCAGAAATCGGCTGGTCAAAAATGTTGTGAAAGCAGTTTTTTTTTGGGGCAAGGTGGTATTCCGAACCCCCTTGAGGTGGTAAGTGGTTTTAGGGGGGAGGGGTCCGCTGGCCCGGGGAGATGACAAGTGTTCGGGGGTGGTTTCATGAAACAACTTCATTCCGGACCCCATCTCGTTAAAGTTCGGATGGCTAGGGGGGTCCAGGATTATTTATGGTCGTTGATTTGAGTTTATGTGAGATGTGATGTGATGTTTAGACTTCAGATATGTTGTTTTATTAATGCATTTTTTTTTTTAGTTTTAGTTTTTATTTTGATATTTTGTTATTTGGTTTAAGTTTTGTTTTAATATTTGTTTTTTATTATTTAGTTTTGTTTTATTATATATATTATATGTTTTTATGTTATGTTAATATTTAATGTTTTGTATTTTGTTTATATGTATTTTTGTTTTATTTAATATATATGTTTTTTTATATTTCATATGTTTTAACATATATGTTTATTATAATTTTTATTTTTAATGTTTAATATTAATCTAAATTAACCTAAACATTAACTTAATTATTAATTATTAATTAATTAGTCTAACCTATTCTATTACTAATATTATTAATTTATTGTTCTTTTTGTTTATCCTAAGTTTGGTTTACGCAGGGATGAGTGGCGGGCGAGACATACTCATTGGGTCAGAAGAACAAGGGAGTGAGGGCACAACGGTGGATGAAGGATGCAGTAGGGTGATGAAGGATCGGGCGAAATGAGTGGAGGGGAAAATGGAATCAACCGAGCCCAGTAAGACAGATGTCTTCATCGCGGGAGAAATGCTAAATAAGCAGCTGAAGAATCGAGTTTCTATGATTATAGGACCCCAACATAGGCTCCACCTGGGGATGGAAGCTCTTTTCAGGAGGTGTCAAGGACCACTGAACTCTGAACATGCAGACCAGTGCTTTATTCTTTGGGCTGATCCCAAAATCTTATTCTACAACCTGTACCTATTTTGATCTTTTAGCTGAGACAAAATAAAAAAGAACATTGCTGAAAAAGAGATGCTCAGAATGTTGAGCTTATTCACACTCTCCTATCCTAATCAACTGCAATCACTGCTCAACTAGGTAATGGAAAAATGCCAATGGAGCCAATATAACAGTTGATCTAATAACTCTGTTCTTCCACTGTCTTTGATAAAACTTAGAAATAAGTCTGTTACTCGTGCTTGAGAGTAATTTCCAACCAGGTCTTTACAACACAAAGCCCTGGGTCTGTGGACAATTCCAAAGACTTTGGGAATCAATGGGTATTCTGTAAAGAGAAACTCCTCCATATAGATAGCTACAGGATCATGATAAACTTGACCTATCTCTTGATGTTCAAATTCAACCAGTTCAACCTCATGATTTGGTACTATAGTTATGTTATTTGCATCCTCATGCACTTCCTGACATGGTTGCAACTTTTCTGATGGGTTCTGAAATGACGCTTCTGCTGAACACACCCCTGTAGCTGACTGTCTGATCATATCCATATCATAACAATTTTTGAAATCATTGGGGGTAAATGAAAACTGATTTTGAAAACACACATTATCCAGAATATCAGCTATAGGGTCATAAAATGCTTTAGATAATGGTGGCATTGGCTCTACTGGTACTTCATGGCTTACACTGTGAATTTCAACTAGAATCTGACCAAGATCCCCCCTCAAAATTTGGAATGAATTAAAGCACAGAGGCAAGGAATCAAGATGGATTATCTCATCACTTATTTCATGCTTCATGATTTCATTTGAGGTTTGACCTTCAAAAAGGCTCAAGGGATGCACCTCTGGATCAGCTTCTGTATCTCCCTTATTTTCCTCAACTGATGCATTAGAACATTCCTCATCCTTTCTATTTACAACCTGCTTGAAATGTTCCCTCAGGAGTGAGGCAAAACATAGGGGCAGGCAGTTTGCATTTTCTTGAAAATTTTCTACATTTTCCTCCTTGCAATCTTGATTAGTATGCAGAGTTTGATTGTCCTCTTGGCTTTGTGGTAATTGGACTTCTTCTTCCCGTGAAGATAATGTTGGTTTCTCTGAGCAATCATCATCAAACTCAACCACATATTCATCTAAAATTGCTGATATGGGATCCTGAAAGGATTTACAAGATTGCTTCATTGATTCACATGACGGGTTCTGGCTTTCTATGTGTTTATCCTTCAACATACACTCAAGATTTTTTTTCAAAAACTAAAATGAATTAAATCATAATGGTATAGAGTTATTTTGGATTAACTCATAATTTGTCTCAGGCTTTAATCTTTCATCTAGAATTTGAAAATCAAAGTCGGTCAAGGGATGCAATTCTGGGTTTAGAACAACATTCATATCAACAATGGCATCTTCAACTGACTCATCATAAAATTTTCCGTCTTCACTATTTACAACTTGCCTAGAGTTTCTTTTCATAAATTGAAAAGATGAGAAACATAAGGACACACATTTTCCCCCTACTCTAAATTTTTTTGCATTTTCCTCATCGCTGTCATGATTGTTGTGCAAAGGTTGATTGTCATATATGAGTTGTAACTGATCTTCTTCCTGCCAACGACATGCTACTGATTGCTTTGAACAATCCACCTCTATTTCAGCCTCATGATCATCATGATACTGATCACCCTTGGGTAGATTATCCAAGGAATGTCATCAAACATGCACATCATATCAGCTGGTTGTTCCTCTGCAAGTTGAGATAGAGTTTCATCTTTGACCACGTTGTGAATTGAATACATGAAAGAATCATTATCCAAACCAAGGTACCAAGGGTGAGCTGCAAAATGTTTGGGAACAATGACCTTTTCTTTCTCTGAAATCAATGGAACATGATGTCTTTGAACATCAAGTTTTTCTCTTCTGCTAATCTTATGCATCATCTCTTCCATGGCGCTGGCCAGAATGTCCAGTTTATCTTTTGAAGATTCCAACTGCTCCTTTTCTTTGTTCTTTACCTTTGACCTTTTGATCAACAAGTTGGCCTCCACATCAACTGCAATGTTCCGCATTTCTTCGAGAGTTGCAGTGTTCCTTTCTCTTAATTGGAATTCCATCTAAGGATCGAAGGCATCTGGGTAATGCAAGTGAGATGATCCTAGGGGTGGCCTTATATCAGCAGGAATTGCATGATATACCTTATTGAACCTTGCAGAAAACTGATGTACTGTCTCCCCTGGATGCCTTTTCAAATGGTCATACTCTTCTAGGATGAGAAAGACATTTCTCATGATCACCCATCGGTCTAGGAAAACTTACACAAATTGACGAAAATTTATGATGCTTGCAGTTGGAAGGTTCTTAAACCAATCTTTAACTTTACCTAGCAATGATAGGGAAAATATCCTAATACAAACATCGTCTTCTTCCACCTCAAATAGATCAAGAAAATCCTCAATATTTTGAATGTGTTTTTTGGCAGTGATATTCACATTTTCCCCATCAAACCTGGGAAGGTTTTTGATGTAATTGACAGGGAGGTCATGGAGAATAGGAGGCAGATCTAGGGGCTTGTATCCGTCAGGGATTTTCACAGGTATAGAAGGTAAAGCAAGGGGCTTATAACAAGCTGGAATTTTAACCTGTGAATGTGGAATTTTTACATATGTGTTAGAGATCTTGACAGCTGTGGGGAATAAAGCAGGAGGCTTATGTCTGTCAAGGCTTTCTATAGGTATATGAGTATGTACAAGAGCTATGGGAATGGGCTCAATCCTTTGAGGTTTTTCAGGTTGAAAATGATCATCCTGAATTTCAACACTATACTCTGGACCAGGATCATGATAAGAGAGAAAGTAATTGCAGATGAAACCAATAATATCATGAATACAATTCGAGCTTGAGTACATGGTCTTTCTAGGTTGCTTGGTCATGCTTCAGGTTCTTCCTCTAGTGGAGTCTTTGAGTTGGCACTGTCTAGAGTTGATTGGATTCGTCAGGTGAAATATTTCAGCCTTCTTGTGTCTGGTCACTGTCCACCATCAGTGATCATATCTGGAACTTTGAAGTGTGCTACTAGGGAAAGTCCCCAATACGGTCGCCATTATGTTATCACTCTGTAATTTTCCCAAGGCTGTGGAGGCAGTCACAGAGGCAACATCAAAACTACTTTGAGTCAGGGATATATCCCTCCAAGACTCAGAGAGGGATTTCTCTGTCAAATTTAGCTTGGTTTGGAATAAGATATTAGGCTAGCTATGAGGAATAAGATATATTCTTGGAGTTTTCTGGTTGAGACAACAAAAGAGGACCATTGGGCTATGGGGTCTGTGTTAAGTTTGAAATTAAACACAGGTCTATAAGGTATTTTCACAGGGAAAGGTAATGCAGGCGTTGAATCCTTTAAAAATAAAATAATGTAGAGAAGGAATAGACGAGATAATCAACTACAACAAAAAATCATTTAATAATTTCTTTATTGTAGTATCAGAGGAAAACATTTAGATTTTCAAAAGCACTGCACAGAGTATCAGAGATAAATTCTGTGTTAAATTTCCTTTTGAAAATTAGAAAGAGAGAAACATAATGAAGACCGAGTAGAATCACATTCAACGAAGAAATAAAACTTCACCAAACGTCGACATACAAGAATTCTGTGAAAAAGTCCCTTTGTATTCCTGGTGAATCAGAAAAATACTACATAGAATAGCCTTCTTGGGTGCCAGAATCAACAACCCTTTTACCTTAAAATCACATCAATAAATAGGAGAGATCCCCCCTCAAGTTTAGGAAGTTTTATTCAACCACCTCGGCCAAAAATAGAAACAAATCCCCAAAAATAGCAACAAATCCCCAAATATCTGGAACTGTTCGCCATGAAAGACGGACCAAATTTCTGCAAAAAAGGGGTCCACTCAGACATATTTTTCTCTTCAATGCTGACACCTGGGGAAAAAAATAAGGAGGTTATTTTATATGAGCATGTTGTGGAAACAGACCTCCTTTGGTTTCACTAAATTCGCCTCCAACTCGCCGAAATAGCCCCCGCAAAATCAGGACTGTAACAGAAAAATGAAAAACTGAAAAAATGGGGCTTGAAGATGGCTTTGATTCTCTCTGCTCATGGCACCTGTGCAAAAACCATGAGAGGTTTTTGTTCTTCATCCTATTATGGAGAAAAACCTCTCTCGGTCTTTCAAAATTCACTTTAGACATGTTTTTTTATATTTCATATGTTTTAACATATATGTTTATTATAATTTTTATTAATATAATTTTATTTTTAATGTTTAATATTAATCTAAATTAACCTAAACACTAACTTAATTATTAATTAATTAATAATTAATTAGTCTAACCTATTATAACTATACTAAACTTATTACTAACATTATTAATCTATTGTTCTTTTTTTTTTATCCTAAGTTTGGTTTATGCAGAGATGAGTGGCGGGCGAGACGTACTCATTGGGTCAGAAGAACAAGGGAGTGAGGGCGCAGCAGTGGATGAAGGATGGAGTAGGGTGATGAAGGATCAGGTGAAATGGGTGGAGGGGAAAATGCAATCAACCAATCCCAATAAGACAAATTTCTTCATCGCGGGAGCAACACCAAATAAGTAGCTGAAAAATCAAATTGCTATGATTATAGGACCCCAACAGGTTGGATGAGATCCGCAATTGTTCTTAGTCCATAGGATAGTCTCCAAAAAGGTGAGATTTTCTTTGGGTCAACTCCATTCAGGATTTTCCCAAAGAGATTGATGATGATTAGAGAGTCCCCTTCAACAACCATCTTGGTGAAGTTGTGCTCAATTGTCAATTGGAAGCCTCTGGTGAGCCCCCATAACTCAACAACATTGTTCATAGTGTGGCCCAAGTTGTCTACGTTGATGAGAAGTATGTTTCCCAGGTGGTCATGAAAGACCTCTCCAAAACCTATCGCCCCAGGGTTACCCTTGGAAGCGCCATCAAAGTTGAATTTGATGAAACCTTCCCGGGGGGAGACCAATTCGAGGGGATCCTTTGAAAAGGTTGAGTGGTAGGGGGGAGGGGCGGGCCCTGGGCCAGATTGACATTCCAATGCTGCAATATGCTTTTATCTGAAGGTGGGCCATTTAGATCCACTTCATTCCAATGTTGTAGCCTGATTGTTTCCAGAATGTCGAGGCAACTTTGTTTCCAACAATGCTGCCAAGGGAGTAGATCATTCCTGAAGATTCTTCTGTTTCTTTCCTTCCAGATTTTCCAGAGGATAAAACCTGGGAGAAGTTGCCAAATGAATTTGAGAAGGAGTGATTGAAAAGCGATCTCTCTCCAATCAGTTATGGTGTCGATAATGTTGTTCCGCTTGTGATCCGAGGTGTGCATGATCATCGCACATTGTTCCCAGACTTGAGTGGTGTAGGGGTAGGTGTTGAGGAGATCGTTCAATGTTTCTGCGTCTTCCCCATAGAGAATATAGATGGACGGACCAACAAACCCCATTTTCAAGGTTATCCCATGTGAGAATGCTCTCGTGAGTAACAAGCTAGAGGAAAAGACTTATTTTTTTCCAGTGTTTTAGGGACCAGATTTTGCTCCACACTTTCCTTGTAAGTAAAGGGTCCGAGTAAGCCTTAATGGCATTTGCCTCTTTTATGTTGAAGGCGCCCTTTGGTGAGTTCCCCCATCATAGGATGTCCTCACATGTCAAAGTGGGGATTTTTCTTTCATTGGTTGCGTTAAGCCAGAGCTGAAGGTCCACCTGTACCTCTAAATGCAGATCTTCACTGTTTGATTTCCAACATCTCCAGGTGGGCTTTGTTGGGTTGTCCTGCCAGTAGTCTTCCACTTTTGTCAGTCCTGCCTGTGTGGTTGGGATACTGAATGTGTCAGCCCAGACTTCGTTCTCCAGAATTGGTAAGTGCTACCACAAATATTTCCAGAAAAGAGTTGTTTGCCCATTTCTAATTTCCCAGAAGGCATGATTTATTACAAGATGTCGATTCTGCTTGGCTGCCACCCAAATTAGGGAGCCAAGGTTGTCCCCATTCCATCTGATTAGGTTTCTCTCCATCGTGTTGGGGCTATATTTCCTCCTCTAGAGCTTGGCCCAAAGGTCTTGAGGTATTTTGAGCCACCTCCACCAGATCTTAGCACTTAGGATTTTATTCATGGCTGAGGGGTCCCTTAAACCAAGCCCTCCTTGAGCTTTGGGTTTGTAGAGTTTATCCCAGCTGATAAGTGCTAACTTTTTTCCTATTTTGAGGCCTTACCAAAGGAAATTCCTTTGCAAGGTTTTGATGGTAGTTGGGACAAAGTTTGGGGCCGCTAGAGATGAAAAGGTATAAACAGGTAAGGCTTGAAGCACAACTTTGAGGAGAATGAGGCGGATGGGGAGATTGAGGGCTCGGAAGGTCCAGGAGGTGAGATTATTTGCAAAGGAGGAGAGGAGATGTTCCCACAAACTGTTTCTGAGGGAATTGTCTAGTAAGGGGATACCAAGGTACTTGGACGGAAGGGAGCTTCGGGTGAAACCAAGAATTTCAGAGATATGGCGTTGAATCAGAGCTGGGGTGTTGAAGAAAAAGATTTGGGATTTGTCTTTGTTGAAGTCTAGTCCTGAAGCATCACAAAAAGTTTGAAGGAGTGAGAGGAAGGCGTGGGCTTCCGTGACAGTGGGGGAGCCCATCATCAAGGTATCATCAACAGATTGGTTGTGAGATATCGAGGGAGAGATGCCATGCAGGGGGAGACCAGTCAACATTTTGTTTGCGATGGCGGCTTGGATGGAACGAATGAGACCTTCGGCCATGATAATAAAAAGGAAATGGGACAGAGGATATCCTTGTCTGATTCATCTGGTGGGGGAGAAGGGGAAAGTGGGGACTCCATTGATAAGGATTGAAAAGAAGGCAGAGGAGGTGAGGTTTGAGATCCACTCTACCTAGGTGTGGTCGAAGCCAAAGGTCAGTAGCATAGCACTCATGTATTCCCAACTTAACTTGTCAAAGGATTTGGAAAGATCCAGTTTTAAGATCATACTTGGCGTGCAGGTATTCTGCAGAGAGTGAATCACTTCATGCACTAAGATGACGCTATCTAGGATTTTCCTGCCTTCCACATAACCCGATTGCTCTGGAGAGATTATCCATGGTAGGATGGGCCTGAGTCTCCTAGCGATCACCTTGGTTAGAATCTTGTAGATGACATTGCAAAGAGTGATTGGTCAGAATTTCTTAGGGTGATTGATATTCCCCTCTTTGCGAATGAGGGTGAGGAAAGTTGCGTTAAGAGCCGGGAGGACTTTCCCTAAGATTCTAGATTCTTCAATGATTTCCCATACCTCTTCCCTGATCATCTGCCAACAATGATGGAAGAAATCGCTAGTAAAGCCATCCGGTCCCAGAGCCTTTCCTTTGGGGGTGTTCTGAAGCGCTTGATCTACTTCTTCGAGAGTGATGGGCTTGAGCAGGGCAACATTCTATTCCTGAGTGATTATGGTGGGTATGTGCTACGTGACTTTGGTGATGGTTTGGGATCTATTCTGTTGAGGATATGTCGGGAGATCTTTATAATAGGCAACCAATTCCTTTTCCAGGTCCTCATGGGAATGGATTATTTGACCATTGCTGGAAGTTAACTGTGTGATTCGATTTGTATGCCGCCATTGGAGGGTGGATTTGTGAAAAAAATTGGTGTTTCGGTCGCCCTCCTTGAGCCACTGGATGCGAGATTTGTTTCACCACATAATCTCTTCTTGGGCTTTCTTGTCCTCCAGCTGGTGGCCTATCGCCACTTCCTGGGCTTTAAGATCTTTAGAGAGTTCGTGCTCCAAGATCTGTCTTTGCACCATGCTCATTTGATCTGTCAGTTTCTTTTGGGCTTCAAAAATGTTGCCAAAGGTTTGCTTGTTCTAGAGTTTGAGTTGCTTCTTGAGATTTTTGAGCTTTTGGTTGAAGCGGTACATCTTGGAGTCGTAAGGTATCGCCACCTCCTTCCACCACTCATGGACCTTTTGTTGGAATTCTAGGTGATTGAGCCAGAACTACTCAAACCTGAAGGGTTTCCACCCCGGGGTGGCTGACACATCCAACCATAATTGTATAGGCCAGTGGTCCGACCCATGAAAATATAGTATGCTCGCCTCCAGAGCTGTTCCTTACAACAATAGGGTGTCTAAAATTAGGAAACGATCCAGCCTGCAGGCTATTTGATGCATTCTAGTTCTCCTATTTGTCCAGGTGAAGGTATCATTGGAGGTTTCTAGGTCAATGAGGTTGGTGTTGTCTAGAAGATTTTGGAAGTCACCAGATTCTTGTTCCAAGCGCCTTATTCCTCCTCTTTTTTCATCCAGATTGCGTATCAAGTTGAAGTCTCCTCCTAAAATCCATCTACTCTCCTTGGTTAAGATATACAGGTACTCCAGATTGCGAAGGAAGGCCTACTTATCCCTAGAGCTGGTCGGTCCATAGACATTTGAGAGGTAGCCAGGCTTGTTGGAGCCAATGAGCCTGTAGGCAGCCGAGATAGACCATTTGGTTGTGATAAAGTTTTCCATAATTATTGTGCTGGGGTTCCAGAGTAAAGCTAGACCCCTGGCTGTACCTGTGTCCACTGTGGATATCGCTTTCCCTTGCTTCCAGGAATAGGGGAGAAGCTTGTCCATGTCTTCGGTTGCGCATTTTGTTTATTGGAGCATCATATCCCTCTACTATTATTATGATCAAGAAAATAGTGTATTATTTATCCCACACACTATTACAACAATCACACTCATGTTGCTACAATAAGGTTGTAAAGGCCGCCTAACACATAGGCATGAAGCATACTCGTTGAGATTTGAGCCTAAATTATTATTATGGTGAAAATTGTTCCAAGTTGTCATTAAACATATATATAACTCGTTAGATCTAAAGAATGATGTCTTTAAATTGAAAATAATTCTCTTATCTTAGATGAAATTGAGAAATCATGGAAAAAGTTGAGATCAAATTGATCAACATATGGAGCAAATGAAACTCACGAGTTCAAATCCAGAGGGGGTTTGGGTATATATACCTCTGTAGACTTTACCAGTCAAATTGTTGGGCGAAGGGAGTCCCTTGTCCCACAAACAACGGGGTCTCATACACCAAT
>ML791397.1:580068-602933 GCA_009831015.1 Picea engelmannii
AAACAACATATAATTATTTCATTTTCTCAACCAATATATAAAAGAATAAATATTTTATTTATTTATTTAACTTGAATGAATACATAAGATCAATCTTTGAATTTCATCTTCAAACAATTATGAGAGACCTAGCTCTCTATTACAAGACCCAGCTTGTAGTTCTCAGATCCAACTCAGAAATGAGGAATCCAACCCTCATAACAAGTCCCAGCTTGTTGATCTCAAATCCAACTGAGATGTGAGGAATCCAATCCTCATACAAGACCCAACTTGTAAAGAGGCACCAACCTGATAGAATGAATATTCATTCAATCCATTATATATAAATATATATACTTCAAAAAATTCAACTACACATCTTCTCACCATTCCTTCTTGTTTATATAGTCTTCCAACTGGTGTGAATTTAAATCATTGTGTCTTTTTATATTTGAACCATTGTACATTTTCATTTAAATGATAATATTAATCTTTAATCAATATCATTTTTCCTTTTATTCTTTATTCATAATGCTCATGAATTAAATCTCTTTTAATCATGACTGTGTGTCGGTTCTTTTGTCTTCATGAGTTGATCACAGACATGGATCGAATCATTATATCGTACTCATGCTTCTGTTGTGTTCTCAGTTCACCAACATATCATATTTGATTTTTAATCATTTATCTGTATTATTCTAGTGTTAACTCTCTATCAAATAAAATCTTTATGAGGCACTTCCTTCAAACCATTTACATATGACCATATGCGCAAAACCACAGGCTCATTGATTTAAGCGTTGCCTCTTCTTTTCCCCTTTCTTTCTTTTTTTCATATGACCATAGGTGGTGACCAGGCGCTAGGCCAAGCGAGTGTTTGATCACTTATCAAAATCAACAGACACGTTTTAATCTCCCGATGAGATGGACGACCGTTGGTACTTCGGGACTTCGTCCTTCGTGACTTCCAACCTCTTTACAAATCTCCTGAATAAAAGATACGTGTCTATAATATTCAACGATTGAGAACGCTCTCCGAATTAGATCAACGATTAGCGTCACTTCATAGTTTACACTTATTCTATCCTTCGAATGTGCTTGATCAACGGTCGATAACACTCCCGAATTAAATCAACGGTTAGCATTAACTTCGGCCTTCAGCACTTTGGGTGATTTCTCCTTCACAATCTTCCAGAGTTCATTTCGACGAAGTAGATCGGATGGTTGGAGTTTACTTGCACGATGAACAGTTCTCATTCATTTCAGAACTTCGAGACTTCAGGCATTTGTTGGTGGTGAAACTCCCGAAGAAAAACTGTCGGAGTGACGTAACTTACTGACGTCACTTGCTGACGTGGCACTGACTGAGTGGTTGCCACATGTCACTTAGATTCATGACTTACACATACCTGAAATCCCAACTGCACTTTGACACTTTTCATCATCTGATTGAGCCACATGTCCTTGCTGACGTGGATCTCCTTATCTGGCACATGTTCTTCTCCTGGATCTAACGGTTGTCCTAACTCCCAAAATGTATCTCAAATTGACAGCTGAGAGTGACTTCGAAACTTCAGCCTTCGAGTGAACTCATATGTTATGAATCCTTTTTCTCCGAAGTGGTCAGTGCCGAAGTTGACCACTATTCTGATCCAGTGACCATCATGTCTTGTCCAGATTCGATGGTCCTCATTTACTTCGGGACTTCGGGGCTCCAACCTTCGTCTTTTCTTATCCTATCCTTCCACTTTATATAGATCGAACGGTTAGTATATTATCCGAAGTGTTCCTCAGATCGAATGACTCATGTCCACTTCGGGACTTCGGCCTTTCTTACTTCTCGTTTTACCCGAAGTGAGATTACCTGAAGTGTAACCTCCTCACAACTTTTAACCCGAAATGAATTTTGTTCGTTGATCATGATCTTAGATCGATGACTTGATTTTTCTGCGATGCTTCTTTTCCTTGGTTTAAACCCAATGACTCTTCTTTTTTTCCCAAAAAGTTTCCTATGATCGAATGGCTCACGTTTAATTCATAACTTTGACTTCGCTAAAATTCCTTCATGCACATTTCCTTCGGTTGATTTTACCCGAAGTGCTCAAATCTGGGCTGACCATGCGTATGTCATTTCCATGATCTATGGTTCATGACTTACTATGTCCTTCCACTCAACTTGATCCAACGGTTGATGTGGATTGCGGAACCGTAACTTGCACGTGGTTTAGTCCGTCGCCCAAACTCCACAATTTGAAGTTGTGTGATTATTGGTGGATCAACCACAGTCGTCGATCTTTGAGTCGATGAGATATGACGATATAGAATAATTGTGGGATTGGAAATAATGCGTAGTTTAATTCTCCCTTCGCTCTCCACAATCAATCCCTGCCCTTGATTTGGCACTTTCATATCCAATGATCATGACTCTATCTGACCGTTGACCAGTCCTCCAACAACCCTTCTCTTGTAATCTGACGGTCTAGGCTAATTGCGAGATTGGAATTAATGTGTTGTTTAATTTTCCCTTCGCGCTCCACAATCAATCCCTGCCATTGATCTGGTGCTTGTGTATCCAAAGGTCACGACTTAATCTGATCATGTTTCTGCAATGCACTTTTCCTTCTAAGATTTGATCTCTGCATGTTGTCTGGCATTTTCACTCTTTGCACATTGTTTGACTATTGACATCAATGAAAATTTCATCAATGATAACTCAACAATGACAATTCATCATAACAATTTATCATCACATCACAATGACATCGACTGTTCACATCAATGACAATATGTACAAAAATATCCCCCTTTGTCATTAAGGGAAACACACTAACTTCATACACAAACTCCCCTTGTGATGATGCTTTTCTCTATGAAGTTACTCTCCCCCTTTGACATCAATGGAAAAGGGTTTCTCCCCTTATGATCAACCTCTGTTTGTCTTCATTTTGTTGCCCAAAATATGAACTTGGGTAACTCCCCCTACATTCATGCTCTGCCTGCCTTTGACTACTCTCCCACTTTGTTTTTGAAAGGGTAGCTCTTCCTTAAAAGGTCTCTTCTCCTGTTAATTTTAAAAATTCTTGTCATAATCCTTTGATTTTGTAGAACCCAATTTAAAATTCTTTTTGTATTTTATTTCTTTGGCTAACAAATTATGACTTCATCAGAATTTGATATTGTCCCATATTCTTCTATAGGCACTTCCTTTTCTTGGGCTTGATTTTTTTCTATAAATAAGAGATTATATTAAATTGAG
Organism: Picea engelmannii; assembly: GCA_009831015.1. Taxonomy (NCBI): domain Eukaryota; kingdom Viridiplantae; phylum Streptophyta; class Pinopsida; order Pinales; family Pinaceae; genus Picea; species Picea engelmannii. The sequence goes on from ML791397.1 coordinate 583,304, forward strand.
GTCCTACAAAAGTCTGAGACAGAGTTCCAAAATACAACTATGACCAGGCTGCATTTACTAGACTGCCCCAGCTTGGGGAAACCAGTCCAGCCAGCCCATTTAGTTCCTTGATCACACCAGTCATAAGCCAAAACAACGACAAGAGAAAACTTATTGATTGTCTTATAGGCCTAGATTCTAAGTAAACAGTCATATGCTAAAATTAGACACCTGGCTGGTAGGTAGGCCATGTAGCTAGAAGGTCACCTAGCCAAGGCTCCTCCTCGGTATACGTAACTCCATAGTCCCAATGATCGCCAGCTTCATCTTTGCATGCAGGTTCCTCGTTTCCGTCCTTTCGCTCCTCTTGTGCCCGGCCAAATTCCGTTGGATGTTGCACCTTGTCCTGAGTTTCCTCTTTATCGGCCTCGGGGTTCTCCATTGTGCTGGTATCGACAGGATCTGAGAATAAGGCTTCATGCATAGAGGATATGATTTGCAAAAATCTTGCCACCTTTTCTTCCGTTGCTTGTATGCAGTATTGTAGATCCGCTACTTCGTGTCGTAGCTCAAAAACCAGATCATACAAGGCTGACAGACTTTCTGTGAATTGCACCCTGTCAACGGACTCATGGAGACAAGGACATGTTCGATTGGGCTGGCTGTAAAGAGGCGGTCCATCGTCCAATTTTCTCAGAGGGTCGCGGGGAGGCATGGAGGTGGACGGCTGCGCTGAGGGGTGGTGAGACAACTGCAGAATTGAAATTGGAATGCGAGAAATGATGGCCATGGCGTTGAACTGCGGGGCGCGCAGAGAGATAGGGATGGGCTTAGAGTGCTGGCTAGGGGAAGAGTCAGCGGAGGTCGAATCAGAGGACGTGATCGAGGGTCTGCGAGGCTTCCAGGGGGAGCCTTGCCTCGGTCTACCCCTAGGACGAGTCATGGAGAACTCTGTGCTATCTCCCAAGAAGATTAAAACCCCTCGGTGAAGGATTATGCCCTGAATCACGTTGCTCCAGTGAAAAATAACAGAGGGAGGTCTGTGTTGCACAGGGGAGAGCTCTGCAACCGGCATACCGAACCCATACATAATGAACGAAGCCATTCAAATTCGCGTCGAGGAGGAAAGGACTGGAGCGTAAATGCTCCCTCGCATCACAATAAAACGCATTTAAACGCAGGGTAGGGTGGTGGGTTGTGGCACAAGTCCATCACGTGGCCTCATGCCACGCTGCCCATTGCCATCGCCCAGATTTTGCCATGCCTCTCGCTCTGACACCCCATCCGGGGGTTTTCTTGGGCTTGATTTATTTCATATTGAATTTCACATTTTTTATTAGGACCTTTACCCATCATGTTCTTATTATTAATTTCTTCATTTTCAGTTGTAATATCATTTTTCTTGCTTTCTCCTTCATATTTTCTTCTCCATATCTTTCTATGAGATATTATTCTTTTTGAATCTTCTCTTTCTAATTGTGTTTTTGGAGATTTGTCATCTCCTTTCTTCTTCCAACTTTTATTAGGTTTTGTCACTGACTTGAATGACTTATTCAAATATTGACTTTTTGTATTCTTGCATTTTTGGGATTTGTGCCCAAACCTATCACAGTTGTAACATCTCATTGTATGACAAAATTTTGTTGTGTACCCAACAAAATTACATCTCCAACATCTAATTGAGTTTTTGGATTTTCTTATATATCCTTCCTCTAGTTTCTTGCAGTCCATTGCTTTATGGCCAAAGCTATGATAAGAAAAGCAATAGCCATTGAAGGTGTTTCCATTCTTGATTTTATTTTGGCTTGAGAAATCTGTCATTTGATTTTCTTCTTCCTTTTTACTTCTATAGATTCCTTCTTTAACAAAGTTCATGACTTGTAATTGCTTTGTAATTGCACCTTTTCCTTTTGAGAAGGATGATCCTTTCTCATGTTTGTAAATGGTGCTCCATTTGTCATTGTCTTCTTTCTTATTGTATCCAAGATCCGTTTTGTCATGAGTTGATCTTTGGCTCTTCCAAATCTTATTTAGGATGGCTAAGCTATTTTGGAAATTGACAATATTATTTGTCTTTTCATTCATCTGTTTGAGATTGACTATTTCTAACTTTAATATTTGACATAATTCTTTATTTTTAGTCAACTGAATCTTCAGGGCTTCTTCCACTTCTTTAGCATGTTCAAGATGAGTCTTTAGATTGAAGACTATTTCTTTTATCTCGTCCAAGACTTCTTTGCATTTAATAGTTTTATCATATGTCTTCAATTATTTCATATCTTTTGTTATATCAAAAACTTTAGTTTTCAATATTTTGATTTCTTCCTTGTATTCTAGTTGAATCCTTTTGAGGTTGATGGCTTCTAATTCAAACATTTGGCATGATTCTTCCTTTTAAGTTATTTGGATCTTCTGGGATTCTTCCTTTTTCTTAGCTTCTTCAATTTGAGTCATTAGATCTGCATTAGTGTTTTCACTGATCTTTTTGAAATTGATGATTTCCAATTCCAACATATGGTAAGAATTTTCTTTCCTTGTTAACTGGATCTTTAGGTCTTCTTCAATTTCTTTAATTTCCTCAAGTTGAGTGTTTAGACTGTTAACTAATTCTTCTGATTCTTTTAGTACTTCTTTTCTTTTACTGTCATGTGTCTTTAATTCTTACATCTCTTCTGTTAGATTAGTAACTTCGGTTTTCAATCTTTTGATCTCTTCTTCTTTGTTTTCTAACTAAATCTTTTGCTCATGCTCTTCATAATTAGATTGATCTAACTGTTGAAGTAGAAACATATCCTTTTGTTGGAGTTTCTCCAACTCTTCTAGAGTGCACATAGTTGTGTACTCAAGATGATCAAGAACATCCACAAGAACTTTAATATGAATATAATTTCTTGGTTGCATACAAATCTCTTCTATTGTAACTGTAACATCAGTCTTAAGATTATGTAATTTTTCTTTAGTGATTACTGAGGTATGACTCAATTCCTTGATGAGGTTGTCTTCCTCATTGTTGACTGAGATCAAATCCTACATTTCATTCTGATTAGAAATATTTTTCTATGTATTATGTTCTAATCTGATTGCAATTTTCCTTTTCTTTATCTTGTTCCTTATCTTGATAAGAATTCTCTTTTTCTGAGTTTTGTTCTTTATTCTGACACAAATCCTCTTTATCTGAGTCTTGTTCCTCACTTTGATAGGATTTCTCTTCTTCTTGTGTTTCATTCTGATAACAATTTTCTAGTTGGAGCCATAATTCTTTAGTATATTTGTAGTGTGTCATCTTTTCTTTGACTTGGTCTGACAATCCATCCTAGATTGCTTTTAAGGCTACTGCATTGTTTCTCCTTGCTTCCTTTGCAGTTTTGTTTTTTCTCTTTGAAGTAGTTAAGTGTCGGGGATAACTTACTACTGAATCCCAAACTCTAGATCATCTTGACTTCATATATCTTTTCATATTTTCCTTCCATGATGAATAATATGTTCCATCAAATAAGGGAGCTTCTTTTGTGGAGGTAACAATTTCTCCACCCATTTCTTCTGAATATACCTTCAATGTTTAAATTGTGTTGAAGAAACCCGCTCTGATACCAATTGTTGAAATGGATACTTGACACTGAGAGGGGGAGGGGGTGAATCAGTGTCACAAAACTTTGGACAATTTTCCACTTTTCATAAATTAACTGAACAACATATATTTATTTCATTTTCTCAACCAATATATAAAAGAATAAATATTTTATTTATTTATTTTACTTGAATGAATACATAAGATCAATCTTTGAATTTCATCTTCAAACAGTTATGAGAGACCCAAATATCTGTTACAAGACCCAGCTTGTAGTTCTCATATCCAACTGATAAATGAGGAATCCAACCCTCATAACAAGTCCCAGCTTGTTGATCTCAAATCCAACTGAGATGTGAGGAATCCAATCCTCATACAAGACCCAACTTGTAAACAAGCACTAACCTGATAGAATGAATCTTCATTCAATCCATTATATATAAATATATAGTTCAACAAATTCAACTACACATCTTCTCACCATTCCTTCTTGTTTATATAGTCTTCCAACTGGTGTGAATTTGAATCATTGTGTCTTTTGATATTTGAACCATTGTACCTTTTCATTTAAATGATAATATTAATCTTTAATTAATATCATTTTTCCTTTTATCCTTTATTCATAATGCTCATGAATTAACTCTCTTTTACTCATGATTGTGTGTTGGTTATTTTGTCTTCATGAGTTGATCACAAACATGGATCGACTCATTATATTGTACTCATTTGTCTGCTGTGTTCTCAGTTCACAAACATATCATATTTGATCTTTTATCAATTCTCTGTATTATTCTAGTGTTAACTCTCTATCGAATTAAATCTTTATGAGGCACTTCCTTCAAACCATTTACATATTACCATATGCACAAAACCACGGGCTCATTGATTTAAGCACCACCTCTTCTTTTTCCCTTTGTTTCTTTATTTCATACGACCACAGATGGTGACCAAGTGCTAGGCCAAGCGAGTTCTTGATCACTTATCAAAATCAATGGTCATGTTTTAATCTCCCGATGAGATGGACGACTGTCGGTACTTCGGGACTTCCAACCTCTTTACAAATCTCCCAAATAAAAGACGTGTGTCCATAATCTTCAACGATTGAGAACACTCTCTGAAGTAGATCAACGGTTAGCGACACTTCATAGTTTATGTTTATTCTATCCTTCCACTATGCTTGATCAATGGTCGATAACGCTCCCGACTTAGATCAACGGTTAGCATTAAATTTGGCCTTCGACACTTCAAGTGATTTCTCCTTCACAATATTCTAGAGTTCATTTCGCCGAAGTAGATCGGACGGTTGGAATTTATTTGCACGATGAATGGTTCTCATTCATTTTAGAACTTCGATATTTCAGGCATTTTCTGGTGGTAAAAATCCCGAAGTAAAAATCTCGGAGTGATGTAACTTGTTGACGTGGCACTGACTGAGTGGCTGCCACATGCCACTTATATTTGTGACTTACACATACCTAAAATGCCAACTGCACTTTGACACTTGTCAACATTTGATTATGCCATATGTCCTTACTGACATGGATCTCCTCATGTGGCACATGTTCTTCTCCTGGATCTAATAGTTGTCCTAACTCTCGAAATGTATCTCAGATCGATGACTGAGAGTGACTTCAGAAATTCGGCGTTCGGGTGAACTCATATGTTATGAATCCTTTTTATCCAAAGTGGTCAACGCCGAAGTTGACCACTATTCTGATCCAACGACCATCATGTCTTGTCCAGATCCGATGGTCCTCATTTACTTTGGGACTTCGGGGCTCCGAAATTCGTATTTTCTTATCCTATCCTTCCACTTTATATAGATAAGATGATCATTATATTATCCGAAGTGTTCCTCATATTGGACAACTCATGTCCACTTTAGGACTTCAACCTTTCTTACTTCTTGTTTTACATAAAGTGTAACCTCCTCACAACTTTTAACCCGAAATGAATGTTGTTCGTTGATCGTGATCTTAGATCGACGACTCGATTTGTCTATGATGCTTCTTTTCCTTGGTTTAAATCCAACAAATCTTCTTATTTTCCCAAAAATTTTCCTACGATCATATGGCTCATGTTTACTTCGGAACTTCGGCTTCAACTAAAATTCATTCATGCACATTTCCTTCGATCGATTTTACCCGAAGTGGTCAAAGTCAGGCTGACCATGCATATGTCACTTCCATGATCTATTGTTCATGACTTACTATGTCCTTCCACTCAACTTGATCCAATGGTTGATGTGGATTATAGAACTGTAACTTGCGCATGGTTTAGTTCGTCGCCCAAACTCCACAATTTGAAGTTGTGTGATTATTGGTGGATCAACCACAGTCGTCGATCTTTGAGTCGATGAGATCTGATGATCTAGAATAATTGTGGTATTGGAAATAATGTGTAGTTTAATTCTCCCTTTGCGCTCTGCAATCAATCCCTTCCCTTGATATGGCGCTTGCATATCCAATGGTCATGACTTGATTTGAGCGTTGACCAGTCCTCCAACGGTCATTTTCTTGTAATATGATGGTCTAGGCTAATTGCGAGATTAGAATTAACACGTTGTTTAATTCTCCCTTCTTTAAGTCTGAGTTTGACCATGGTATTCTATAAACGGTCGATGATAAAAGGCATTTGAGTCCTCCCCTTTTTGGTCTATGAAGTGCCATTGTCCTAGAGTGAGTTGCAAACCTTCTTTGGATAATAATCCACTACCATATTCCTGTCCCTGTATACATGGGAGATAACCAACGAATCAAATGCATGCAACAAATGGAAAATATCCTCCAGGATAGGTATAAGAAATATGTTGTGACAAATTTGATGTTTTCTTGCACAATTGATGACATCCATAGAATCACCAAAGATTTGAATATGAAGAATATATTTTTCTCCGGCATAAAGAAGTAACGGTTTCAACGTCAAAAGTTTAGCATAGTTGTTTGTACCCCGACCCAACCCCATTTTTATAAGGAAATATTGGTTTTCTATTAGATGGAGAACTACTCCTCCCTGCATGTGGAGTTTTGAGAAGCTCCATCAAAGAATGCCCATGGTTTTGAAGTGTCAATGACCTCTAGTTTCCTTATTTGTAATGCCATAGCTTCTTTTGAGTGTGGAAAGTGAGATAATATAGATAAACTTTGGGTTGCAATTGCCTTTGGAATAGAGGATTTTTCTTGGAAAATTACTGGATTCCTGACCAACTAGATGCCCCAACTAATTAAGAGATGAAGTGATTTTATTTCCTTGTGACTTGGATCTCTAATCCAGGCCTTACATGCCAACTCCAATGAGTTTCCATCTCAAATTCATCTCTTCCTGAGGTTTGTGGATGTTTCAGTCCATACTTGCTTAGAGAAGGGACAAGAGATGAGAATATGGAGAGTGGATTCATTACTATTTTGACGAAGTGGGCATCTACCTGATCCTTATATTCGATGCTTACTCAAATTGTCCCAAGTTGGGAATTTTTCATTTAGTGATGCCCACATGAATATTTTGGCTTTTCGGGGGCATTTTAACTTCCATAGTCCCTGCCACCACCAACTAGGGTTTTGTTGAAGAAGATCAATATCCAAAGCTATGTTGCCAAACTTTGGAGTGTAGGAACCAAGAGTATTATTTTGCCATACTAATTCATATTCCTTGTCTGATAGCCTGATATGTACTCTTTGGAGAGCTGAAATATAATTATCCAATAAGACAACATAATTACCATTTAATCCCAAATATGTAGCGCTTTTCCAACCTTGGTTCGAGAGTGTAGTTGAGGGGGGATCAACAAGGTTGGAGAGAAAGGAGATGTCCTTCCCATGAAGATGAATAATTAGATCGTTTGGTAAGATGTGAGATTTCTCTCTACCAGGCCAAGGATCTGCACCTATCGGATGTGATTTCCTTTACCTACCCTCCAAGCCAAGCCCTCCCCTACCACCAGAAATGATGAGATCATGGTTTTCCAAATAATTGAGAATTGTAGGGTTGTATTTTTTGGTGATCCAAGTGGATATTGGTGGCCACCCACCTTTTCCAACTGGCTCAAAACAATTTTTTGGCAATTTTGGTAATTTACTATTTTTAGCAGTTTTCACTTCCAGAGCCATTTTGAGGCCCTAAACGATGTTTTTTTTGGGAAAACGGGTTTTAAATATGTAAGTTCCTTTGATATTTCCTCTAAAATTAATCTCCTCGATGATACCTTTTCAACGAGCTATCATACGCCTAAAACGAAGATCGTATGCAAAAGTTACGACCCCGAGAAGTTGATGTACTAACTTACCCAAACTGGGCCCACATGACTTTTGGCGCTTCATCTCCTAGGGTTAGGTTTTTGGATGTCTAGGGTTTTTGGCATTCCTGTTTACTGTAAAAATGCCTTCAGAGCATCATTGTAATCATCTTCTTGCGAATGAGCACAACCGTCACATCTCTTCTCAGAGATAAGCCGCCACCATTCCAACAAGCTTGTTTCCGCTGCATTTTACAGTTTCAACTTATTTCCTTATTGAATAGAAAACCAGTTTTACTGTATCTTTGTTATTTTGTGTTAAGCACCTATTAATAATTTGTATTCATTTCGTTATTCTCATAAAATCTAGATCGGTGGTATCATATTAGTCGTCTCCTTGTCATCTTAATGCATGTCCCCAATGAGGTCGAAGTACAAAGAGTTGGGTCTTGAGCTTGTTTCTCTTGAGGAAAAAAACTATCGCATGCCCAAGCGACCTCTCATGGTAGGAGAAAATAAATATTATGGGACATGAGATTCTTTCAAACTATTTATTGAGGAAGCTCTCACGCAACAAAGGAACGAGATGATGGATAGTTTCACGCAAATCCTTCGGCGGCTACCAACAGACGACACATCTTCTTCGAGCGGAGGCCCCGCCCCCTTCAAGGTACAAATAAAATTTGATATTCCTATATTTGAAGGTCAGATAGATGAAGATGTTGTAGACAAGTGGTTGAATCTACTAGAAGGGTATTTTTCTGTCCATAACTTTTTGAATAGAGAAAAGATTACTTTTACGCTCCTCAAATTCGTTCCCCATGTCAAAGATTGGTGGGAAACCTTTTGTGAGAAGAACGAAATAGAAGAACCCTCATTATTTAGAGTCACAACCACCTAGGAATCCTTCAAGGATTCTATTAAGGAACAATACTACCCTATCAAAAGTTATGACGACTTGTATACCAAATGGACCACACTGCGGCAAGAAAGAGACCAAGCAGTGCCAGATTTCACAAATATCTTCCATAACTTGCGCACCAAGTTGGGTATCAAAGATTCAGAGTGACATCTGCTACTCAAGTATCGCGGTGCTCTACATAGATACATCCAAATCGAAATGGAATTTCTAGACATCTCATCCTTGGGTGTGGCCTACTGATATGTCGTCAAAATCGAGCAGAAGCTCAAACAAAAGACGCGGAAATTTGGGCTTGGGAACCCCTCACAATAAAATCTAGGAAAGGGCAGCCCCAACCCATAGAAAAAAGGACAGAGAAAATATGGACAATATCAAGACAACCATTCCAAGCCGCAAGCAAAGAAGGACACTGAAAAGACAAATAAATACACCGGGAAGTGGTGCAACTTCCATAAGAGCCCTTGGCATAACACTGTTGACTGCCGCTCAAAGTAGTCGCTAGTGGCCGAAGTGAAAGCCTCTGAATCAGATGTGGGTTATGACTTTGAGCCAGAACCAGAAAGGGGAAGACAGATCATTGACACAGAACCGATTTCCACCATTTCTACCACCAAGCTCCAGCATAGTGAACTAGATGAGCCAGAAGAAGAAGAGTGCCTCTTCCATTCAAAAATGTGCGCAAAAGGCACCCTGTTGTACTTCATCATTGATAGTGATAGATAGAAGAACCTAATAGCAGTAGAGCTCATCAAGCAGCTGGCCCTGCCGATAAAACCGCACCCACAACCCTACACCATTGTATGGCTCTGCCAAGGAAGCAATCTTCGCGTCAGCCAACAGTGTCGACTTTCGTACAACATCAAGCCCTTTAAAGACGAGGTGTTTTGTGATGTTGCTCCTCTCGAAGTTTGTGATGTTCTTTTGGGCCAACCTTATTTATGGAAACGTCATGTTGTATATGAGTCTAGGCCTCGTAGTGTTATTATTACTTTGAGCAAGAAATTGTACATGATACCCGATGCAACCCACCTAGTGCTATTTCTTTGATCTTTGTTAAGAAATGGAGGAAGGTCATCTCTTAGATGGGGAAGTTTGTCTTCTTCGTGATTTGCTCTCAGAATAAGCGAAAGATCACAGACACATCCAATGTCTTTGCGGTCGACCTCTCCACATAGCAGAAGCAAGTAGATAAGGTCATGGAAGAATACTCAAATATCTTCTCCTCACCTATCGGGGTACCTCTGCACTATTAGGTCAAGCACCCATCGATCTGACCCTCGGTGCACCGTTGCCCAATGGGATAGTCTATCGCTGCTCTCTATTAGAGAATGAGGAGATCAAGTGATAGATCTAAGAACTACTCCACAAGGGGCACATCCATCCCATCTCATCACCTTGCGGGAGCCCAATCGTGCCAGTACAAAAGAAATATGGAACCTCGCGACTCTGCATTGATTATCGGGCTCTGAATAAAATCACAATCAGAAACCAGTACCCGATTCCTCAAATCGACGACCTCCTTGATAAACTAACGGGGACCAACTACTTCAGTAATATTGATCTGAATTCTGGCTACCACCAGGTCCTTATAGAACAAACAGATGTATGGAAGACTACCTTCAAGTCAAAGGAAGGCATTTTTGAATGGTTGGTCATGCCCTTTGGTTTGACAAATGCTCCAACCACTTTCATGAGGATGATGGACGATATCCTGTGACCATTCACCAATAATTTTGTAGTGGTGTATCTGGATTACATTCTCATTTACAATAAGACTTGGGCCGAACAATTGCAGCATATTCAACAAGTTCTGCACATGCTGTGACAACACAAGCTATACGCCAACTTGGAAAAATTCTCCTTCGACATGGACAAGGTCCATTACTAGGGATACATCGTTGATCAACATGGCGTACATGTGGATCCAACCAAGATCCAAGTCATTCGTGACTGGCCAGCCCTAACCACAGTCACTGAGCTTCAGAGCTTCTTGGGCCTTGCCAATTTCTACCGCAGGTTCATGTTGGGATTCTCCCATATTGCATGGGCCCTCGGCCAAATAACTAGGGGTGGTGGTAAGGAAAAATTTGTGTCGGGCCAATCCCAACAACAAGATTTTGATGATTTGAAGCAGCGCTTGTGCTCGGCCCTAGTACTTTCACTACCAGACCTGCAACATCCCTTTGAGATTGAGATAGATTCTTCAAACTATGTTGTGGGCATCGTTCTCACTTAGCACGACCACCCTGTGGCCTTTCATAGTGAGACACTATCATATGTTGTAAGTAATTACCCTAATTACGAAAAAGAAATGTACTCCATTGTGCAAGCCTGCTGCCAATGGAGACATTACATTCTTGGGAAGGAGACAGTCATCCACACTGATCATAAGCCACTGCAATTCATGCAGACACAAGGAAAATTGTAGAATGACCACCATCAAAAGTGGTCCACATACTTGCAATAATTCCACCTCAACATCAATTAAAAAACAGGAAGCACCAATCGTGTCATCGGTTGCCTCAACAGACCACCAGTTGTGGAACTCACCACGATGCTAGCTTCTTGTGACCATGAGACCTCTGGATGGACCCAACTCTATGAGACAATCCCGGACTTCTCCACAACCTACCAAATGTTGGGGGAAAACGTAGTTTTTGATAATTTCTATCTTCAGGATGAGTTGTTGTGTCGTCTGGGCCATATCTGTGTTCCATCAAGCAAGCGAGTGAAGCTGATCTGGGAAGCCCACTATAGTCTAGAGGCAAGACAATTCGGCGTCAAAAATATAGTGGTGATGCTACAAAAAAATTTCTACTGGTTGAAACTTCGACAAGAGGTCAGCAAGTATATAAGGTCCTTCATTGCCTACACTATTTCCAAACTGACCACTAAGAAACAAGGACTGTAAACCCCTCTTCCTACTCCTGACAGGCCATGGGAATCCATATTAGTGGACTACATGTCGGGCCTCCCGTCCACTAAGTGGGGAAATGACTGTGTTTTTGTCGTTGTTGATTGTTTTTCTAAGATGGCGATTTTGGTTTCCTACAAGAAGAACATCACATCAGAGGCCACTACCAAGATATTATTTCAACGAGTCTGGGTACATTTTGGAATCCCACAAACCAGTGTCTAATAGGATAGTCGATTTATTATCACATTCTGGTCGAGCCTCTAGTCACTGTGGACACCAAGCTCACCAAATCCACGACCTTCCACCCCCAGACAGATGGCCAAACCGAGGTCGTAAATTGAATGATTGTGCATATCCTTCACACGTATAATTAAAAGAACCCTTGGACATGGGGTGAGATCCTTCCCTATGTCCAACATAGCTATAGTCGAGCCCTGCATAGCTCAATTGACCACAACCCCTTTTAGGTGGGGTTGGGATTCCAACCATTGGGTCCCATAGATGTTGCACTTCCCCTTGCGATCACCTCGACCGACTCATCTCCTGCTCCAACTGAAGATGAAAAATCCACCTGGTTCATTGAGTGGATCCAACACATCTGCAAACAGGTTCAGGATATCCTATAGAATTCCAATGACAAGTACAAACAATGTCATGATCAACATCGGGTGCCACATAAGTTTCAGGTGGGCGACAAAGTTTGGTTGCATTTGTAGAAAGAACACCTTACAGGACACCATTGGAAACTTCTCCCACTTCGTTATGGGTCATACACCATCACCAAGGCCATGGGGGATAATTCTTTTGAGCTCAACATTCCTCCTTTCCTTGGCCTGCACCCAATGTTCAACGTGGATCTTCTTCGCCCTTATTTCCCACCATTATTGGACACCTCAGAAGTAGAAAAACAGTTGATGCCAACAGAGCTCGACCCCGACTGCATACAACATGCATCCAGTGACCAGATTGTGGACACACAGATCAAGGGCACTCGACAACAAAGGATCCATCTTTATCAAGTCGTCAAAGCAGGGAAGCTCCTGCACCAAGGCAAGTGGCTCACCCAGGGAAAAATTCAACAGAAATTTACTCATCTGATGGGGGACCTCAACGCAATGGAGACCATTTCTTCTTAATGAGGTAGTATTGATCTAGGTGGATATCGGTGGTCACCCACCTTTTCCAACTGCCTCAAAACAGTTTTCTGGCAATTTTGGTAATTTACTATTTTTAGCAGTTTTCACTTCCAGAGCTGTTTTGAGGCCCTAAACGATGTTTTTTGGGAAAACATATTTGAAATATGGAAGTTCCTTTGATATTTCCCCTAAAATGAATCTCCTCAATGATACCTTTCCAATGGGATATCATACACCTAAAACGTAGATCGTATGCAAAAGTTACGACCCCAAGAAGTTGATGTACTAACTTACCCAAACGGGGCCCACATGACTTTTGGCACTTCATCTCCTAGGGGTAGGTTTTTGGATGTCTAGGATTTTTGTCATTCTTGTTTATTGTAAAAGGGCCTTCAGAGCCTCATTGTAATCATCTTCTTGCAAATGAGAGCAGCCGTCACATCTCTTCTTAGAGATAAGCCGCCATCATTCCAGCAAGCTTGTTTCCGCTTCATTTTATAGTTTCATCTTATTTCCTTATTGAATAGAAAACCAGTTTCACTGTATCTATGTTATTTTGTGTTAAGCACCTGTTAATAATCTGTAGTCATTTCATTTTTTTCATCAAATCTAGATCATTTGGTGAGCGAATCCAATCTTCCATTGTACCCGGGAAGATGTATTTTTGTGTAACCACCAACGTCCACAGACTGGTGATTGATATAATACGCCAACATTCCTTTGCCGCCAAGGCCTTAGAAAACAAGAAAATATTTTTGAGTCCCCAAACTCCCAAGGATTTTGGCCGCACAATGCGTTCCCATTTGGCCCAAGGCTAAGTGAATTTTTCCCCTGATCCAGACCAAATAAACTGTGAACAAGTCCTCCTAATCATTTCCAAAACACCCTTTGGAATCCAGGCTAGTGACATCTAGTATACTGGAATGTCTTCCAGGACAGATTTGGTTAATGTGAGTCTGCCTACTCTAGACAACTATCTGAAGCTCCAACCATTTAACCTTTTCTCCAATTTTATTAGCAACCATGTCTAATCTTCTTTTCGGTAGTTTTTCGACTTCAACTAGAACTCCAAGTATTTTAGGTTTTCTGAGATATCATGTATTGAGTATGGAAAAAATATCCTATAGGTGGCCACTTCCTTTCTTCCCATATCTGAAATAGTGAGGGTGGATTTTTGAACATTTATTTACATCCCTGTAGCCGAGCTGAAGAGGGAAAATATTTCTGCTAGGATTACTACGTCTCCAACCCTACCACTGCAGAAAATGAGAACGTCATCCATGAACAGTTGATGAGTGATCCTCATTCCAGGCACGACCTGAATTTCTTGAAAATCCCATAATATGACTGTGTTTTCCATCTCCTTACTCAGGCCCTCAACTATCAATAGGAAAAGGAGTGGGGACATAGGGCATCCTTGACGAAGACCCCTTTCCGAGATGAATAAATGGGATGAAACCCCATTGATGAGGACTACAAAATATACAGAAGTTATACATGCCATCACCCACTTAATGAAGAGGGGACCTCAAAACCGAGATGGGTAAGTAAGAGCCGGATGTATGACCAATCCACCCAGTCATAATCTTTTGATAGATCAATCTTTAAAATAGACCCCTTTTCTCTTTCTATCTTCAGGCTATGCAAGCCTTCCTGGGATACCCCTATTGCCTCGTGAATCTAGCGCCCCTTAAGAAACCCAATTTTTTTTTTGGAAATGGATTTTGAAAGAATTGGCTTCAACTGTTGAGCTATTATCTTGGAAATAATTTTGTAAATACAATTGCAGAGTGAAATTGTCCTGAAGTCATCAAAGGACTGAGGGTTATCCACATTAAGAATTAGAGAAATAAAAGTGGAGTTGAAAGGGATATGAATTCTGCCATTGGTTCTAGATTCCTCAATGACTCTTAGTAGATCTCCTCCAATAAGGTAAACAAAAAAAACCCGTAGAATTCAATTGACCAACTGTCTAGGCCTAGACTTTTATTCTTCTGAAATCTATAAAGAGTTTCTTTCAATTCTACTTCAGTGACTTCTGCATAGAGTTATTGGTTCCCTTCTTCGTCCACAAATCTAGGAGAGTATAATGCCAATATTATAATATTAGCTATGTTCACACACCTTTCTGCTTTGAATAAGGACCGGAAGTGATTTTTACCCATGTTTGCAAGCCCTTCGAAAGAAGTGACTGATCTGCCCTCCTGATCCTTTAAACTCCATATTGTGTTGACTTCTTTCCACCCCTTTGCATATGCTTGAAATTTTTTTGTATTCTCATCTTCGTTCTCAAGCCAAACTGCTCGGATTTTTATCCTCCATGTTGCTTCTTGATCCGCCAACAGTTTTCTATGCCTTGCCTCGAGCCTTTTCAGATTGTCTCTAGAGGAGTCTGAGGTGAATCCATAATTTGAATCTTGATAGATCAGTTCCAGTTGTACCTCAATACTTTGGAGTTATTTCTCATCTTATCTCCATTTTGAAATTCCCCACGAGATGGCCAACTTTTTAATTCTTCTAAGATTTGCCGCAAATTGGACGATAGTCGAGATACACTAATAATCTCTTAATCCTATCCAATTAGACTTGACTAGCTTCTAAAATCCCTCATCCATTAACCAAGAAGAGTTGAATTTAAAGGGTGAGGTAGGATTTTGGGACCACCTTCAAATTCAAACCAAACCGGGGAGTTGGACAATTCACCTCCACTCCCAATCCATTTCCAGAATTGAAATGGAAGCATCTCCAAGGTTTCTGAAATCAAGAAGCGGTCTAAAGTATTGGAAACATGAGCCTCTCATACACTCATATTCCTCCATGTGGGTAGTATCTTTAAGGGAGCTATATCAATAAGTCCTTTAGAAGATAAAATATTGCTAAAGAATGTTGCTTGGTTGTTGTTACACATCAAAATTACTCACTTAAATGATGACCTATTGTTGTCATTACTAGTGTCGCAAGTGTCACATTTTAGCCGCAAGTGTCACAAAAATCATACTACCATCTTGCTTATGTCATGTCTCAAACGACATTACCAAGAACACTTAAAAGACACCTTCAAAGACAGGTTTAAAAAGGAGAAATCATTTGAAAAAGAGTATAAATATTTTACCATGGAAAAAACCACTTAAAAGTCATTTTTGAAGGGCATCACTCCCCTACCCACTGACAAGGAGTGCTAGCACTCCTTGCCCTCCTTTTGGGGAGCGTTGCAATGCTCTATGCCCCATTTTGGGGGAGCGTTGGGCTGTTTGAGGAAATCTTGGGTTTTTGAGGAAAATCGGGGAAGAATCCCCCTCATCTATGGAGTTGGTTTTATTCGAATATGAGGTCAAGGATGAATCTTAGGGAGGATCCACAACTGAAGGAGAAATATCCTCAACCTATCCCAAGAATCTCTAAAATGGTTAGACCTATCCAAACCTATATAAGGAGGCCTCCTCATGGTGAAAAAGAGAGAGATTGAAGGAATCAAACTTATGATCTCATAAGGAAGATAATCAGTGAAGCATAGTCATATTGTTTGTGGATAATTTGAGAAAGGGGTTGGACAAGGAGAGTTGGAAGAGGCTGCTTCAACTTCATCAAAGGTTTGTAAGTATCTCTTTTGAGTTTTCATTAATACATGTGCTTGGCATGTTTCCTTCAAGATTGTGTTTATCTACATGAACTTGTCTTCAATGGATAGAACTAGTTTCAATATAATCATAGTAGAATAGGAAGCACGTTTTGTCTTTGATTGGATTGCAGGACTTGTTGGAGAGCTTGGGGATCAGAGCTCGACTCAGACTGGGCGAGGAAAAACATCGTAAAAAGGTACATTTTCTTCCTCTTCTATATACATTAGTTTAGCTAGGTTTAAAGGGATGCCAGTGATCAACGTTAGCACCTTTTTGTCTTGGTCTTAGGAGTCTAAAGCCCAAGAGGTGATTCACTTGTCCATAGGGGGATTTCCCTGTAACATAAATTGGAAACTCCATTGGGGAGCAAAGATTTCAATTTTGGTTTCCTTCCTTGGTATTGATTTGGCCTTTTCTCACTTTTAGATCTTATTCATGCAGTGTTCCTAATTCTTAGATGTGTTGTTGGCTTTTGGATTCATCCCATACACACTAAATTTCTGAATTTTCTTGAGTTTTTTTTAATTTTTGGGCAAGTTTTTTGAGTTCTGAGAGGCTAGCACTCCCCTGCCTCTACAACTAGAAGTTTATCACTCCCTTGCAGGCTCCCACAAAGCGTTGCAACTCTCTGGTGCCCTTGACACCAGAGCACTGGTCTTTTTCTGTTAAAAACCTTTTTGGGAGTTGATATCTGAGTCTACTTTTTGTTGATTCATCTGCTCAGGATTATTACCATCTCAGTCTATCCTTGTTTTGGCCTCCAACATCTTGATTTCTAAGAATTGATTATGTTTTGTTTGGATTTTTTACATTTTTCTTCCTTACTTTGAGTCACTCTTCTTCTTTGAAGATTTAGAGTCAATTTATTGTTTTCTTCTCATTTATCTGACTAAATGAAAACTATTGTAAGGAAATTCAAAGATCTATGCACCATTCCATTTGATCTTTGAGGTCAGTTTTTCACGTATTTTCTTTTGTTTGATATTTTTGGTTTTCTTTTTGCAAATTTGGTTTTCTTTTTGTTTCTTGTTTGATCACAATGAGAGTGTGTTTTTGTTTATGTGAATTTTTCTTCCGATTGCTTAAATCTCACAGATCTTGAAGTCTGATTAACATAAGAATATTTACACCAAACTGATTATCATTCACATATAAACAAAGGTTATATTTTCGCGATTGGTCTTTGGATAATAGATCAAATTTCTAAATATTTTTGCATTATATTGGATTCCTGATTGAGAAACAATTGCATGAGGTTATTGCATCTTAGTGTTTGACAGTGGAAATAAAAAAATTCTCCTTCCCTTAAATATACATTCATTGAAAGAAAAGATTGTTTATCATTTCTTATGCATTTTTTGGGAGTTGAGTCATAATATCATTAGTTTCACTTTCATACACCCCTGGGTAAAGAACAACTGCAAAATCAACACTAATTAAAATTGATCTAGAACATTTTGCTTTTAGAATCTTCCACCAACATTAGACTAGGATTAGAGCTTTGGATTAGGCTATGAGTACAACTCTCCAAAGCATTCAAAACAAACATTAGCATCTTGCGATAGGGAGAGCAAATCCAATTTTCGTATAAGCTTTCTGGGATCCCCCTCTCACACAAGGGTTATGCACGAGGTCGTGTTCGGGAGAGTTAGATTATCCCTCCGTGGTTCAACCATTCATAGTAGTCATATTGTATATTGGGGGTTCTTGTTGAGGCTCAACTGTCTTCATTTGGTCTCGGTGCTTCATGAATTCTGAATCCGTTCAGGGTCCTTTAGAGTTCTACCGGTCCACTTGTCCTCAATTCTCTTGAAGAATTTCAGACTTGTTATCCTGCCCATACGTTCAAACTGGATTGTCGACTCTACCTGCCCAGGGATTGACTGTGAGTTGGTGTCCTTAGTAGCCATAATATTTAGGGTATTTTACACAAGGTGACGGTGAAGGGAAGTCTTCGTTGTACCTGGAACAGATGGTGGTCAAACTCACTCGGGCTCCTTGGAGGGTAAATCCACAATTACTGCGTGGAAGCTTGCACCAAGGCGTAAGTCCGTTAAGCAGGTTGCCATCGTAACTGTTCCACCCGCTCATATCCTAGCCCCTTCTTGACTTGGTCAAGCGATGTTGGATTTCATCACCAACTAGTACGGTCATCGAGAGAAGGTTTTGTTTTCTTGGTTTGATTCTTACATTTTATTAGTGTATGTTGTTTCTTTTCGCTAGTTGGCCATAGATTTTTTTCATAAAGTATTTGGTTCAGGCAATATTGACCCTCAATGTCGTTCACGTAGAATGAAAGGGCTACCCCTGGAATATGCGGAGGGTTATCAACCTTTTCCTACTGATCCACCAGAGGGCTCTCCTCAACAGAGTGAGGTCTAGGACACAACCACTTCACAAGTGGAAAGAACCGACTCTTTAGAAAAATTTTGAATTTCTGATTCTCTAGAGTCTTTTCGACTTCCTCACGGTTACGAGAGACGTATTCTCTGACTAAATTCATTTGGAGAACTTTTTGTGGACACTTATGGAATACCGATCAGACCCCTCATAGGCCCTGAAGGCGAGAATCCCCTTTGGACTACTAACATATTTAGAAACCCGCCTCTCACAATGCATGATATTTTCGGCTTAGGGGTGGGTGTTGATACACCTATCGTATCCCAACTGCCCGAAAAGTCTGCTACCTACATGGTACCCTTAGACCACTTTTCTGGTACACCCAGAAGTGCCACCATCATGTCAGACACACAGTCAGTTGGTCCTCGCTCGACCATTTCTCTCCAGATAGCCCATTCCACTATGGTCCCGCATGTTGCTACAATCCCCACTGGAAATGTGACACCATCCCAAGCTCCAATTGGAATGCCACTTAGACCAAATCCATCACTTACACTTGGGTACAGATCTCTGAATCCTTCCATTGCCAACACTACCCAGGTTACACCCGGAGTTTCTGGACTTTTTGTTCCTCCTGGATATAACATCGATGTTAGTTCTATACCTACACCTTTATTTGGAGAAGTTGGTCTTGGTGGCTCTAATCCAGTTGGAGGCACCGGTCATTCGTTCACCTTTGGTTTCTAGATCCCTTTAGGCACTCAACCTCACGCTAGGGGGAAACCTCCATTTGGGGGTCAAACTCAAATCGAGACACAACCTCATCTTGGGGAGAAAACTCAGACTGGAGTCCATAACCCATTGTATGGATATAATGCGACACACAATCCTTGGCACATTCCTTTCATGGGAAATCC
>ML791397.1:608064-624002 GCA_009831015.1 Picea engelmannii
TTTAGCATAGTTGTTTGTACCCCGACCCAACCCCATTTTTATAAGGAAATATTGGTTTTCTATTAGATGGAGAACTACTCCTCCCTGCATGTGGAGTTTTGAGAAGCTCCATCAAAGAATGCCCATGGTTTTGAAGTGTCAATGACCTCTAGTTTCCTTATTTGTAATGCCATAGCTTCTTTTGAGTGTGGAAAGTGAGATAATATAGATAAACTTTGGGTTGCAATTGCCTTTGGAATAGAGGATTTTTCTTGGAAAATTACTGGATTCCTGACCAACTAGATGCCCCAACTAATTAAGAGATGAAGTGATTTTATTTCCTTGTGACTTGGATCTCTAATCCAGGCCTTACATGCCAACTCCAATGAGTTTCCATCTCAAATTCATCTCTTCCTGAGGTTTGTGGATGTTTCAGTCCATACTTGCTTAGAGAAGGGACAAGAGATGAGAATATGGAGAGTGGATTCATTACTATTTTGACGAAGTGGGCATCTACCTGATCCTTATATTCGATGCTTACTCAAATTGTCCCAAGTTGGGAATTTTTCATTTAGTGATGCCCACATGAATATTTTGGCTTTTCGGGGGCATTTTAACTTCCATAGTCCCTGCCACCACCAACTAGGGTTTTGTTGAAGAAGATCAATATCCAAAGCTATGTTGCCAAACTTTGGAGTGTAGGAACCAAGAGTATTATTTTGCCATACTAATTCATATTCCTTGTCTGATAGCCTGATATGTACTCTTTGGAGAGCTGAAATATAATTATCCAATAAGACAACATAATTACCATTTAATCCCAAATATGTAGCGCTTTTCCAACCTTGGTTCGAGAGTGTAGTTGAGGGGGGATCAACAAGGTTGGAGAGAAAGGAGATGTCCTTCCCATGAAGATGAATAATTAGATCGTTTGGTAAGATGTGAGATTTCTCTCTACCAGGCCAAGGATCTGCACCTATCGGATGTGATTTCCTTTACCTACCCTCCAAGCCAAGCCCTCCCCTACCACCAGAAATGATGAGATCATGGTTTTCCAAATAATTGAGAATTGTAGGGTTGTATTTTTTGGTGATCCAAGTGGATATTGGTGGCCACCCACCTTTTCCAACTGGCTCAAAACAATTTTTTGGCAATTTTGGTAATTTACTATTTTTAGCAGTTTTCACTTCCAGAGCCATTTTGAGGCCCTAAACGATGTTTTTTTTGGGAAAACGGGTTTTAAATATGTAAGTTCCTTTGATATTTCCTCTAAAATTAATCTCCTCGATGATACCTTTTCAACGAGCTATCATACGCCTAAAACGAAGATCGTATGCAAAAGTTACGACCCCGAGAAGTTGATGTACTAACTTACCCAAACTGGGCCCACATGACTTTTGGCGCTTCATCTCCTAGGGTTAGGTTTTTGGATGTCTAGGGTTTTTGGCATTCCTGTTTACTGTAAAAATGCCTTCAGAGCATCATTGTAATCATCTTCTTGCGAATGAGCACAACCGTCACATCTCTTCTCAGAGATAAGCCGCCACCATTCCAACAAGCTTGTTTCCGCTGCATTTTACAGTTTCAACTTATTTCCTTATTGAATAGAAAACCAGTTTTACTGTATCTTTGTTATTTTGTGTTAAGCACCTATTAATAATTTGTATTCATTTCGTTATTCTCATAAAATCTAGATCGGTGGTATCATATTAGTCGTCTCCTTGTCATCTTAATGCATGTCCCCAATGAGGTCGAAGTACAAAGAGTTGGGTCTTGAGCTTGTTTCTCTTGAGGAAAAAAACTATCGCATGCCCAAGCGACCTCTCATGGTAGGAGAAAATAAATATTATGGGACATGAGATTCTTTCAAACTATTTATTGAGGAAGCTCTCACGCAACAAAGGAACGAGATGATGGATAGTTTCACGCAAATCCTTCGGCGGCTACCAACAGACGACACATCTTCTTCGAGCGGAGGCCCCGCCCCCTTCAAGGTACAAATAAAATTTGATATTCCTATATTTGAAGGTCAGATAGATGAAGATGTTGTAGACAAGTGGTTGAATCTACTAGAAGGGTATTTTTCTGTCCATAACTTTTTGAATAGAGAAAAGATTACTTTTACGCTCCTCAAATTCGTTCCCCATGTCAAAGATTGGTGGGAAACCTTTTGTGAGAAGAACGAAATAGAAGAACCCTCATTATTTAGAGTCACAACCACCTAGGAATCCTTCAAGGATTCTATTAAGGAACAATACTACCCTATCAAAAGTTATGACGACTTGTATACCAAATGGACCACACTGCGGCAAGAAAGAGACCAAGCAGTGCCAGATTTCACAAATATCTTCCATAACTTGCGCACCAAGTTGGGTATCAAAGATTCAGAGTGACATCTGCTACTCAAGTATCGCGGTGCTCTACATAGATACATCCAAATCGAAATGGAATTTCTAGACATCTCATCCTTGGGTGTGGCCTACTGATATGTCGTCAAAATCGAGCAGAAGCTCAAACAAAAGACGCGGAAATTTGGGCTTGGGAACCCCTCACAATAAAATCTAGGAAAGGGCAGCCCCAACCCATAGAAAAAAGGACAGAGAAAATATGGACAATATCAAGACAACCATTCCAAGCCGCAAGCAAAGAAGGACACTGAAAAGACAAATAAATACACCGGGAAGTGGTGCAACTTCCATAAGAGCCCTTGGCATAACACTGTTGACTGCCGCTCAAAGTAGTCGCTAGTGGCCGAAGTGAAAGCCTCTGAATCAGATGTGGGTTATGACTTTGAGCCAGAACCAGAAAGGGGAAGACAGATCATTGACACAGAACCGATTTCCACCATTTCTACCACCAAGCTCCAGCATAGTGAACTAGATGAGCCAGAAGAAGAAGAGTGCCTCTTCCATTCAAAAATGTGCGCAAAAGGCACCCTGTTGTACTTCATCATTGATAGTGATAGATAGAAGAACCTAATAGCAGTAGAGCTCATCAAGCAGCTGGCCCTGCCGATAAAACCGCACCCACAACCCTACACCATTGTATGGCTCTGCCAAGGAAGCAATCTTCGCGTCAGCCAACAGTGTCGACTTTCGTACAACATCAAGCCCTTTAAAGACGAGGTGTTTTGTGATGTTGCTCCTCTCGAAGTTTGTGATGTTCTTTTGGGCCAACCTTATTTATGGAAACGTCATGTTGTATATGAGTCTAGGCCTCGTAGTGTTATTATTACTTTGAGCAAGAAATTGTACATGATACCCGATGCAACCCACCTAGTGCTATTTCTTTGATCTTTGTTAAGAAATGGAGGAAGGTCATCTCTTAGATGGGGAAGTTTGTCTTCTTCGTGATTTGCTCTCAGAATAAGCGAAAGATCACAGACACATCCAATGTCTTTGCGGTCGACCTCTCCACATAGCAGAAGCAAGTAGATAAGGTCATGGAAGAATACTCAAATATCTTCTCCTCACCTATCGGGGTACCTCTGCACTATTAGGTCAAGCACCCATCGATCTGACCCTCGGTGCACCGTTGCCCAATGGGATAGTCTATCGCTGCTCTCTATTAGAGAATGAGGAGATCAAGTGATAGATCTAAGAACTACTCCACAAGGGGCACATCCATCCCATCTCATCACCTTGCGGGAGCCCAATCGTGCCAGTACAAAAGAAATATGGAACCTCGCGACTCTGCATTGATTATCGGGCTCTGAATAAAATCACAATCAGAAACCAGTACCCGATTCCTCAAATCGACGACCTCCTTGATAAACTAACGGGGACCAACTACTTCAGTAATATTGATCTGAATTCTGGCTACCACCAGGTCCTTATAGAACAAACAGATGTATGGAAGACTACCTTCAAGTCAAAGGAAGGCATTTTTGAATGGTTGGTCATGCCCTTTGGTTTGACAAATGCTCCAACCACTTTCATGAGGATGATGGACGATATCCTGTGACCATTCACCAATAATTTTGTAGTGGTGTATCTGGATTACATTCTCATTTACAATAAGACTTGGGCCGAACAATTGCAGCATATTCAACAAGTTCTGCACATGCTGTGACAACACAAGCTATACGCCAACTTGGAAAAATTCTCCTTCGACATGGACAAGGTCCATTACTAGGGATACATCGTTGATCAACATGGCGTACATGTGGATCCAACCAAGATCCAAGTCATTCGTGACTGGCCAGCCCTAACCACAGTCACTGAGCTTCAGAGCTTCTTGGGCCTTGCCAATTTCTACCGCAGGTTCATGTTGGGATTCTCCCATATTGCATGGGCCCTCGGCCAAATAACTAGGGGTGGTGGTAAGGAAAAATTTGTGTCGGGCCAATCCCAACAACAAGATTTTGATGATTTGAAGCAGCGCTTGTGCTCGGCCCTAGTACTTTCACTACCAGACCTGCAACATCCCTTTGAGATTGAGATAGATTCTTCAAACTATGTTGTGGGCATCGTTCTCACTTAGCACGACCACCCTGTGGCCTTTCATAGTGAGACACTATCATATGTTGTAAGTAATTACCCTAATTACGAAAAAGAAATGTACTCCATTGTGCAAGCCTGCTGCCAATGGAGACATTACATTCTTGGGAAGGAGACAGTCATCCACACTGATCATAAGCCACTGCAATTCATGCAGACACAAGGAAAATTGTAGAATGACCACCATCAAAAGTGGTCCACATACTTGCAATAATTCCACCTCAACATCAATTAAAAAACAGGAAGCACCAATCGTGTCATCGGTTGCCTCAACAGACCACCAGTTGTGGAACTCACCACGATGCTAGCTTCTTGTGACCATGAGACCTCTGGATGGACCCAACTCTATGAGACAATCCCGGACTTCTCCACAACCTACCAAATGTTGGGGGAAAACGTAGTTTTTGATAATTTCTATCTTCAGGATGAGTTGTTGTGTCGTCTGGGCCATATCTGTGTTCCATCAAGCAAGCGAGTGAAGCTGATCTGGGAAGCCCACTATAGTCTAGAGGCAAGACAATTCGGCGTCAAAAATATAGTGGTGATGCTACAAAAAAATTTCTACTGGTTGAAACTTCGACAAGAGGTCAGCAAGTATATAAGGTCCTTCATTGCCTACACTATTTCCAAACTGACCACTAAGAAACAAGGACTGTAAACCCCTCTTCCTACTCCTGACAGGCCATGGGAATCCATATTAGTGGACTACATGTCGGGCCTCCCGTCCACTAAGTGGGGAAATGACTGTGTTTTTGTCGTTGTTGATTGTTTTTCTAAGATGGCGATTTTGGTTTCCTACAAGAAGAACATCACATCAGAGGCCACTACCAAGATATTATTTCAACGAGTCTGGGTACATTTTGGAATCCCACAAACCAGTGTCTAATAGGATAGTCGATTTATTATCACATTCTGGTCGAGCCTCTAGTCACTGTGGACACCAAGCTCACCAAATCCACGACCTTCCACCCCCAGACAGATGGCCAAACCGAGGTCGTAAATTGAATGATTGTGCATATCCTTCACACGTATAATTAAAAGAACCCTTGGACATGGGGTGAGATCCTTCCCTATGTCCAACATAGCTATAGTCGAGCCCTGCATAGCTCAATTGACCACAACCCCTTTTAGGTGGGGTTGGGATTCCAACCATTGGGTCCCATAGATGTTGCACTTCCCCTTGCGATCACCTCGACCGACTCATCTCCTGCTCCAACTGAAGATGAAAAATCCACCTGGTTCATTGAGTGGATCCAACACATCTGCAAACAGGTTCAGGATATCCTATAGAATTCCAATGACAAGTACAAACAATGTCATGATCAACATCGGGTGCCACATAAGTTTCAGGTGGGCGACAAAGTTTGGTTGCATTTGTAGAAAGAACACCTTACAGGACACCATTGGAAACTTCTCCCACTTCGTTATGGGTCATACACCATCACCAAGGCCATGGGGGATAATTCTTTTGAGCTCAACATTCCTCCTTTCCTTGGCCTGCACCCAATGTTCAACGTGGATCTTCTTCGCCCTTATTTCCCACCATTATTGGACACCTCAGAAGTAGAAAAACAGTTGATGCCAACAGAGCTCGACCCCGACTGCATACAACATGCATCCAGTGACCAGATTGTGGACACACAGATCAAGGGCACTCGACAACAAAGGATCCATCTTTATCAAGTCGTCAAAGCAGGGAAGCTCCTGCACCAAGGCAAGTGGCTCACCCAGGGAAAAATTCAACAGAAATTTACTCATCTGATGGGGGACCTCAACGCAATGGAGACCATTTCTTCTTAATGAGGTAGTATTGATCTAGGTGGATATCGGTGGTCACCCACCTTTTCCAACTGCCTCAAAACAGTTTTCTGGCAATTTTGGTAATTTACTATTTTTAGCAGTTTTCACTTCCAGAGCTGTTTTGAGGCCCTAAACGATGTTTTTTGGGAAAACATATTTGAAATATGGAAGTTCCTTTGATATTTCCCCTAAAATGAATCTCCTCAATGATACCTTTCCAATGGGATATCATACACCTAAAACGTAGATCGTATGCAAAAGTTACGACCCCAAGAAGTTGATGTACTAACTTACCCAAACGGGGCCCACATGACTTTTGGCACTTCATCTCCTAGGGGTAGGTTTTTGGATGTCTAGGATTTTTGTCATTCTTGTTTATTGTAAAAGGGCCTTCAGAGCCTCATTGTAATCATCTTCTTGCAAATGAGAGCAGCCGTCACATCTCTTCTTAGAGATAAGCCGCCATCATTCCAGCAAGCTTGTTTCCGCTTCATTTTATAGTTTCATCTTATTTCCTTATTGAATAGAAAACCAGTTTCACTGTATCTATGTTATTTTGTGTTAAGCACCTGTTAATAATCTGTAGTCATTTCATTTTTTTCATCAAATCTAGATCATTTGGTGAGCGAATCCAATCTTCCATTGTACCCGGGAAGATGTATTTTTGTGTAACCACCAACGTCCACAGACTGGTGATTGATATAATACGCCAACATTCCTTTGCCGCCAAGGCCTTAGAAAACAAGAAAATATTTTTGAGTCCCCAAACTCCCAAGGATTTTGGCCGCACAATGCGTTCCCATTTGGCCCAAGGCTAAGTGAATTTTTCCCCTGATCCAGACCAAATAAACTGTGAACAAGTCCTCCTAATCATTTCCAAAACACCCTTTGGAATCCAGGCTAGTGACATCTAGTATACTGGAATGTCTTCCAGGACAGATTTGGTTAATGTGAGTCTGCCTACTCTAGACAACTATCTGAAGCTCCAACCATTTAACCTTTTCTCCAATTTTATTAGCAACCATGTCTAATCTTCTTTTCGGTAGTTTTTCGACTTCAACTAGAACTCCAAGTATTTTAGGTTTTCTGAGATATCATGTATTGAGTATGGAAAAAATATCCTATAGGTGGCCACTTCCTTTCTTCCCATATCTGAAATAGTGAGGGTGGATTTTTGAACATTTATTTACATCCCTGTAGCCGAGCTGAAGAGGGAAAATATTTCTGCTAGGATTACTACGTCTCCAACCCTACCACTGCAGAAAATGAGAACGTCATCCATGAACAGTTGATGAGTGATCCTCATTCCAGGCACGACCTGAATTTCTTGAAAATCCCATAATATGACTGTGTTTTCCATCTCCTTACTCAGGCCCTCAACTATCAATAGGAAAAGGAGTGGGGACATAGGGCATCCTTGACGAAGACCCCTTTCCGAGATGAATAAATGGGATGAAACCCCATTGATGAGGACTACAAAATATACAGAAGTTATACATGCCATCACCCACTTAATGAAGAGGGGACCTCAAAACCGAGATGGGTAAGTAAGAGCCGGATGTATGACCAATCCACCCAGTCATAATCTTTTGATAGATCAATCTTTAAAATAGACCCCTTTTCTCTTTCTATCTTCAGGCTATGCAAGCCTTCCTGGGATACCCCTATTGCCTCGTGAATCTAGCGCCCCTTAAGAAACCCAATTTTTTTTTTGGAAATGGATTTTGAAAGAATTGGCTTCAACTGTTGAGCTATTATCTTGGAAATAATTTTGTAAATACAATTGCAGAGTGAAATTGTCCTGAAGTCATCAAAGGACTGAGGGTTATCCACATTAAGAATTAGAGAAATAAAAGTGGAGTTGAAAGGGATATGAATTCTGCCATTGGTTCTAGATTCCTCAATGACTCTTAGTAGATCTCCTCCAATAAGGTAAACAAAAAAAACCCGTAGAATTCAATTGACCAACTGTCTAGGCCTAGACTTTTATTCTTCTGAAATCTATAAAGAGTTTCTTTCAATTCTACTTCAGTGACTTCTGCATAGAGTTATTGGTTCCCTTCTTCGTCCACAAATCTAGGAGAGTATAATGCCAATATTATAATATTAGCTATGTTCACACACCTTTCTGCTTTGAATAAGGACCGGAAGTGATTTTTACCCATGTTTGCAAGCCCTTCGAAAGAAGTGACTGATCTGCCCTCCTGATCCTTTAAACTCCATATTGTGTTGACTTCTTTCCACCCCTTTGCATATGCTTGAAATTTTTTTGTATTCTCATCTTCGTTCTCAAGCCAAACTGCTCGGATTTTTATCCTCCATGTTGCTTCTTGATCCGCCAACAGTTTTCTATGCCTTGCCTCGAGCCTTTTCAGATTGTCTCTAGAGGAGTCTGAGGTGAATCCATAATTTGAATCTTGATAGATCAGTTCCAGTTGTACCTCAATACTTTGGAGTTATTTCTCATCTTATCTCCATTTTGAAATTCCCCACGAGATGGCCAACTTTTTAATTCTTCTAAGATTTGCCGCAAATTGGACGATAGTCGAGATACACTAATAATCTCTTAATCCTATCCAATTAGACTTGACTAGCTTCTAAAATCCCTCATCCATTAACCAAGAAGAGTTGAATTTAAAGGGTGAGGTAGGATTTTGGGACCACCTTCAAATTCAAACCAAACCGGGGAGTTGGACAATTCACCTCCACTCCCAATCCATTTCCAGAATTGAAATGGAAGCATCTCCAAGGTTTCTGAAATCAAGAAGCGGTCTAAAGTATTGGAAACATGAGCCTCTCATACACTCATATTCCTCCATGTGGGTAGTATCTTTAAGGGAGCTATATCAATAAGTCCTTTAGAAGATAAAATATTGCTAAAGAATGTTGCTTGGTTGTTGTTACACATCAAAATTACTCACTTAAATGATGACCTATTGTTGTCATTACTAGTGTCGCAAGTGTCACATTTTAGCCGCAAGTGTCACAAAAATCATACTACCATCTTGCTTATGTCATGTCTCAAACGACATTACCAAGAACACTTAAAAGACACCTTCAAAGACAGGTTTAAAAAGGAGAAATCATTTGAAAAAGAGTATAAATATTTTACCATGGAAAAAACCACTTAAAAGTCATTTTTGAAGGGCATCACTCCCCTACCCACTGACAAGGAGTGCTAGCACTCCTTGCCCTCCTTTTGGGGAGCGTTGCAATGCTCTATGCCCCATTTTGGGGGAGCGTTGGGCTGTTTGAGGAAATCTTGGGTTTTTGAGGAAAATCGGGGAAGAATCCCCCTCATCTATGGAGTTGGTTTTATTCGAATATGAGGTCAAGGATGAATCTTAGGGAGGATCCACAACTGAAGGAGAAATATCCTCAACCTATCCCAAGAATCTCTAAAATGGTTAGACCTATCCAAACCTATATAAGGAGGCCTCCTCATGGTGAAAAAGAGAGAGATTGAAGGAATCAAACTTATGATCTCATAAGGAAGATAATCAGTGAAGCATAGTCATATTGTTTGTGGATAATTTGAGAAAGGGGTTGGACAAGGAGAGTTGGAAGAGGCTGCTTCAACTTCATCAAAGGTTTGTAAGTATCTCTTTTGAGTTTTCATTAATACATGTGCTTGGCATGTTTCCTTCAAGATTGTGTTTATCTACATGAACTTGTCTTCAATGGATAGAACTAGTTTCAATATAATCATAGTAGAATAGGAAGCACGTTTTGTCTTTGATTGGATTGCAGGACTTGTTGGAGAGCTTGGGGATCAGAGCTCGACTCAGACTGGGCGAGGAAAAACATCGTAAAAAGGTACATTTTCTTCCTCTTCTATATACATTAGTTTAGCTAGGTTTAAAGGGATGCCAGTGATCAACGTTAGCACCTTTTTGTCTTGGTCTTAGGAGTCTAAAGCCCAAGAGGTGATTCACTTGTCCATAGGGGGATTTCCCTGTAACATAAATTGGAAACTCCATTGGGGAGCAAAGATTTCAATTTTGGTTTCCTTCCTTGGTATTGATTTGGCCTTTTCTCACTTTTAGATCTTATTCATGCAGTGTTCCTAATTCTTAGATGTGTTGTTGGCTTTTGGATTCATCCCATACACACTAAATTTCTGAATTTTCTTGAGTTTTTTTTAATTTTTGGGCAAGTTTTTTGAGTTCTGAGAGGCTAGCACTCCCCTGCCTCTACAACTAGAAGTTTATCACTCCCTTGCAGGCTCCCACAAAGCGTTGCAACTCTCTGGTGCCCTTGACACCAGAGCACTGGTCTTTTTCTGTTAAAAACCTTTTTGGGAGTTGATATCTGAGTCTACTTTTTGTTGATTCATCTGCTCAGGATTATTACCATCTCAGTCTATCCTTGTTTTGGCCTCCAACATCTTGATTTCTAAGAATTGATTATGTTTTGTTTGGATTTTTTACATTTTTCTTCCTTACTTTGAGTCACTCTTCTTCTTTGAAGATTTAGAGTCAATTTATTGTTTTCTTCTCATTTATCTGACTAAATGAAAACTATTGTAAGGAAATTCAAAGATCTATGCACCATTCCATTTGATCTTTGAGGTCAGTTTTTCACGTATTTTCTTTTGTTTGATATTTTTGGTTTTCTTTTTGCAAATTTGGTTTTCTTTTTGTTTCTTGTTTGATCACAATGAGAGTGTGTTTTTGTTTATGTGAATTTTTCTTCCGATTGCTTAAATCTCACAGATCTTGAAGTCTGATTAACATAAGAATATTTACACCAAACTGATTATCATTCACATATAAACAAAGGTTATATTTTCGCGATTGGTCTTTGGATAATAGATCAAATTTCTAAATATTTTTGCATTATATTGGATTCCTGATTGAGAAACAATTGCATGAGGTTATTGCATCTTAGTGTTTGACAGTGGAAATAAAAAAATTCTCCTTCCCTTAAATATACATTCATTGAAAGAAAAGATTGTTTATCATTTCTTATGCATTTTTTGGGAGTTGAGTCATAATATCATTAGTTTCACTTTCATACACCCCTGGGTAAAGAACAACTGCAAAATCAACACTAATTAAAATTGATCTAGAACATTTTGCTTTTAGAATCTTCCACCAACATTAGACTAGGATTAGAGCTTTGGATTAGGCTATGAGTACAACTCTCCAAAGCATTCAAAACAAACATTAGCATCTTGCGATAGGGAGAGCAAATCCAATTTTCGTATAAGCTTTCTGGGATCCCCCTCTCACACAAGGGTTATGCACGAGGTCGTGTTCGGGAGAGTTAGATTATCCCTCCGTGGTTCAACCATTCATAGTAGTCATATTGTATATTGGGGGTTCTTGTTGAGGCTCAACTGTCTTCATTTGGTCTCGGTGCTTCATGAATTCTGAATCCGTTCAGGGTCCTTTAGAGTTCTACCGGTCCACTTGTCCTCAATTCTCTTGAAGAATTTCAGACTTGTTATCCTGCCCATACGTTCAAACTGGATTGTCGACTCTACCTGCCCAGGGATTGACTGTGAGTTGGTGTCCTTAGTAGCCATAATATTTAGGGTATTTTACACAAGGTGACGGTGAAGGGAAGTCTTCGTTGTACCTGGAACAGATGGTGGTCAAACTCACTCGGGCTCCTTGGAGGGTAAATCCACAATTACTGCGTGGAAGCTTGCACCAAGGCGTAAGTCCGTTAAGCAGGTTGCCATCGTAACTGTTCCACCCGCTCATATCCTAGCCCCTTCTTGACTTGGTCAAGCGATGTTGGATTTCATCACCAACTAGTACGGTCATCGAGAGAAGGTTTTGTTTTCTTGGTTTGATTCTTACATTTTATTAGTGTATGTTGTTTCTTTTCGCTAGTTGGCCATAGATTTTTTTCATAAAGTATTTGGTTCAGGCAATATTGACCCTCAATGTCGTTCACGTAGAATGAAAGGGCTACCCCTGGAATATGCGGAGGGTTATCAACCTTTTCCTACTGATCCACCAGAGGGCTCTCCTCAACAGAGTGAGGTCTAGGACACAACCACTTCACAAGTGGAAAGAACCGACTCTTTAGAAAAATTTTGAATTTCTGATTCTCTAGAGTCTTTTCGACTTCCTCACGGTTACGAGAGACGTATTCTCTGACTAAATTCATTTGGAGAACTTTTTGTGGACACTTATGGAATACCGATCAGACCCCTCATAGGCCCTGAAGGCGAGAATCCCCTTTGGACTACTAACATATTTAGAAACCCGCCTCTCACAATGCATGATATTTTCGGCTTAGGGGTGGGTGTTGATACACCTATCGTATCCCAACTGCCCGAAAAGTCTGCTACCTACATGGTACCCTTAGACCACTTTTCTGGTACACCCAGAAGTGCCACCATCATGTCAGACACACAGTCAGTTGGTCCTCGCTCGACCATTTCTCTCCAGATAGCCCATTCCACTATGGTCCCGCATGTTGCTACAATCCCCACTGGAAATGTGACACCATCCCAAGCTCCAATTGGAATGCCACTTAGACCAAATCCATCACTTACACTTGGGTACAGATCTCTGAATCCTTCCATTGCCAACACTACCCAGGTTACACCCGGAGTTTCTGGACTTTTTGTTCCTCCTGGATATAACATCGATGTTAGTTCTATACCTACACCTTTATTTGGAGAAGTTGGTCTTGGTGGCTCTAATCCAGTTGGAGGCACCGGTCATTCGTTCACCTTTGGTTTCTAGATCCCTTTAGGCACTCAACCTCACGCTAGGGGGAAACCTCCATTTGGGGGTCAAACTCAAATCGAGACACAACCTCATCTTGGGGAGAAAACTCAGACTGGAGTCCATAACCCATTGTATGGATATAATGCGACACACAATCCTTGGCACATTCCTTTCATGGGAAATCCGCTATTCTCTGGGGGACAACATCCTCAAGGAAAACAACAACCTTATCCTCATGGAAAAAATACGCATCCTCCTCATGGACAAAATTTGTATCCCTCTTATGGGCAAATAAATCATCCAGCTTACAATCCTCAGAACCCATCAGGTTATCCTCCACTTGCACATGTTTCTCAAACGTCATTGAATCATGTTTATACTGGTCAACAACAACCATATGTAGGAGGACCTACTGGATACAATTATCCACCTAACCCAGTTTATGACCCTACTGGTGTCCCTATGCCACACCAGTATCACCCTCAGGTTAACTGAAAACTATCGTTTATTGCAACTCTGGATCTCCCAAACTTGTCTCGGTTGACCAATGATCCTATACTATATTATCCCTTTTGGCCAATGATTCCTGCTAAATTACCTTCTGATATTCCAAAATTTGACAATAAACCTGGAGAAGATACAAATAACCATGTGATGACTTTCCATTTGTGGTGTTCATCGAACTCCTTAATGGACGATTATATACGTTTGCGTCTTTTCCAACGACCTCATGGGCTCAACTGGCAAGTGGTATATTGAACTTCCACGTGGTTCTTTCCAAGATTTCAACTCCCTTTCCATGTCCTTTCTCACATACTTTAAACTACCCATTCGATACGAGACAGGTACCGAACTCTTGACCTCCCTTCGCAAGACTATGTCTTTACATATCTTTGATCATATTCATGATTGGAGACAACAAGGAAGGTTGATCAAAGAAATCATTCCTGACCAGTTATTGGAATAATGGTTTATTAAATCACTTTTACCCCAGATTGCTCGTGATGTCTCCATGGGTGGTGTCATCACAGAGGAAGAAGCCATTGCTCGGGCCCAGTACTTAGATTTGGTTTAGTCACAATCTGGTACTTTGTATGACTTGATCCCCAATGCTACCTGTTCCACTACCGATCCATCTAAACCTTCATCCACATCACATGCAGATGGAGTTATATGATCTGTCAAAACCCAATCTTCTTCCCAGTCAACTGGAATGACAAATCGACCTTCTTTAGTCCCCACTCCTAGTTCGACCTCACTCTCTTCTACCTCCCCCCAAACTCAAGTCTCTGAGGTGAACACAGTTCAATCTGCCCCTTCACAACAATCCGGAGGTAAGAAGAAGACAAAAATTAAACCAGAAAAGAATAATAACAATGAACAACCAAAAACTCAAACTCCAACAGCTTCTACCTAAAAGAAACCACAGCGGAAACCAAAATTCCAATGTCTTATTTGTGGTGACAATCACTACACTCGAGACTTTCCACATCATGATGAAGTGATGAAACTTTTTAAGGGAATTTCCCAACCCGTCATGCTCACATAGCCTTTTCCTCAGCAACAATCCATGGTTTCTCAAACCCCCTCTCCTGGGGACAGTTCTAACCACCCTCCTCATGATGAAGCCTCGACAAGTTCCCATACCTATATGTTTAATGGGATTGATTTAACCACTCGCTGTATGACATATGACACACTAGCTAAACTTGACAAAGCCAAGGTCACTAACGGTACTTTACCGGATCCATCACCATCCTCCGTTACTCCTCCATCTATTAGTCCTCCGTCTGGATCACTTCAGAGAGAGAAACTTACATTCGACTCTGTATTGCGCCCTCCCAAAATCACTATTCATAAATCTACTTTTAATCCTAGTTCATGTGCCACCCAAAACTACAACATTGTTGAAGATTTGGATCAAGCACTGTGTGTTATGTCTGCATTGGAAGTCCTATAGCACTGCCCAAGTCAACGTAGAAAGATCTTGGATGCTATTGGCTCTTTTGATCCTGAGTTGTCCAACAATATCACGTTTAACCTAGACAACTTTAAGTCTCGACTCTCTCACCAACTTGCTTTTCAAACTGATGTTGTTGTTCACAATCAACAAATTCACTGTACTATCTTGGATGAGGGAGCCTCTACTTGTTTCATGTCTTTATCTTGTTGGAAAGGCTTAAAATCACCCGCACTTAACAAATCCCCTACGATGTTACGCTCATTCGATAGGCGAGGTTTTCATCCTCATGGACTCTTGCAGTCCTTAAACGTTCAGTTGGGTGGCAAAACCATCTTTGTTGACGTCAAGGTGGTTGATACTCCCCTCGATTACAACTTGTTACTCGGAAGAAGTTGGTTTTACGCTATGATTGTCGTCGCTTCATCGGTGTTTCGATGTGTACAATTTCCTCATCAAGGCAAAATTGTCACTATCTATTAGCTAGATTTTTGTACACCCGATGCTCGCGCTCCTGCTACCAACAATATTCCTTTCTTGGGAGATCACAAGATCACGTATGAAAGTGTTGGTGTAGGATTGTTAAAAGATTCCACCCTTATGGGTACTTTCCCTACACCGCTTCCTCGTTCCACACATCATATTTCCATTATCAATATGATTTCGACTATGACTTATCAGTATTTGGAATCATCTGATCCTTGGATTGTACCTATTCCTCTAAAGTTCGATGCCCTAGGTGACACCATGCCACTTAGTCTAGCTAAGGCTTCATATGATGTTATTCAGTCTACCTCTCCCTCCTCAGATGACCAACATCTATTGGCACCCAACACCTACTCGATGCCATCTTGGTTGAACCCCTTATCTTTTGTTTTCGACTACATTTCCCAAATTTTTCCTTCCGACGAATCTATTATGGAAATGCTTAGCATTGACGAAGTACCTTGGGATGATAACCACCATCGATCTTCTTTTCTTCCAACTCTCGAAGATATTCACTCTATC
>ML791397.1:624040-635752 GCA_009831015.1 Picea engelmannii
ATACTTACCCAGGCTACTATTTGTGAGGGGAATTTAGGAAACATTTCTTCCATGATCGTTATTGATATTTCGATCAAACAGGGTGTCATGGAAAATATTAATCTCGGTGCTAATTTTTCGCCTGAGGAGGTGGTTTCTTATATCGCCTTATTCAAAGAATTATGCGATGTCTTCGCTTGGAGCTACGAGGAAATTCCAGGGATCGATCTGTCAATCGTTGTGCATGAAATTAAAACTTACCTAAGTGTTAAACCTGTTCGACAGAAAATCCGCCTGGTTCATCCCAAGAAAATCGTGGCTATAAAGGAAAAAGTTGAAAAACTATTGAAATCTGGCTTCATTTATCCTGTCCCCTTGACAGAATGGGTTTCTAACATTGTTCTGGTCACTAAGAAGCAAGGGACCATTTGTGTCTGCGTTGATTATATGGATCTCATTAAGGCTTGTTCGAAAGACAATTACCCTATGCCCTTCATTGACCAGATCATTGATAATTGTGTTGGTAGCGTAATTTTCTCTTTCATGGATGGTTTCTCAGGGTACAAACAGATTGACATTTTACCTGTTGATTGGCATAAGACAACCTTCATCTGCCCATGGGGAACTTTCGCCTATCAGAAACTACCATTTGGTCTCAAAAACGTTGGTGCTACATTCTAGCGGGCCATGTCATATGATTTCCACGATATCAAACATATTGTAGACCCTTACCTCGACGATTTACCTGCCCACTCATCCAGTCTATTAGACCATATTGGTCATCTACGGGCTATTTTTCTTCGATGCCAATTCTACCATATTCGTTTGAACCCACACAAGTGTATCTTTGATGTCGAATCAGGTCGACTCCTCTGTTTCATTGTCTCCAAAGACAGGATTTGGGTGGATCCCTTAAAGATTAATCTATTCTTGCTTTACCTCCACCTAATAATTTGACCCAACTCCAAAGTTTGCAGGGGAAAGCAAACTTTCTTCACCATTTTATTTGTAACTACGCTGAGATTACCAAAGGATTTATGTGATTGTTGCAAAAAGACACTCCTTTCATCTGGGATGACACTGCTCAACGATCTTTTGATGCTCTTAATCATGCATCGACCAACGCACCTTTGTTGCATCCTCCGAATTATACGAAGGACTATATCCTTTACTTAGCAACCTCTACTTCCACTATTGCTATGGTGTTAGTTCAAGAGGACCCTAAAGGTGAAGAACATGTGATATACTATCTGAGAAAAAGTCTATTCGGTTTCGAGCTCCGATACTCTCATGTTGAAAAGTTGGCTCTGGCAGCCATCATCGTTGTCCAGATATTTTTCCATTACATATTGCTACACACCACCACAGTTATTGCGGACTCTAACCCCTTGTATCATATTTTGACACGTCAAGTTCTTGGGGGCAATTATTCCAAATGGATTGTCATCCTTCAGGAATTCAATCTTGAATTTGCTAAGTCCAAAGCTAAAAAATCCTTGGTGTTTGCATAACTTATCTACAACCTTCCCCATGTTGATGAAGATATTGAGCCCAAAGATTCTCTCCCCGATGAAACTTTATTCCTCATCAACACATTCGATCCTTGGTATGGATATATCCTCCTTTATCTCCAGACCCAACTTTTCCAACCCGATATCTCTTGTGAAGAACGTCGACGTATTCGTCACCATTCTCGTCGCTAGCTTATCATCGATGACACTTTGTCTCGCTGTGGTATTGATACTATCCTGCGACGATGTTTGAATCATGAAGAGGTTGAACGTGTTCTTAATGATTGTCACCTTGGAGCATGTGGCGGTCACCTTTCTGGGATGGCTACAACTCAGAAATTTTTACGTGGAGGCTATTTTTGGCCCTCTATTTTCAAAGATTGTATTGAGGTAGCCAAAAAATGCCCACCCTGCCAAGTTTTTCACAAAAAGGCATGCACCCACCCCTCTTCACTGCATCCCATTATTTCCATCGGACCCTTTGCCAAATGGGGCATTGATTTCATGCAATGTAAGCCTACCTTAGCCGAGGGGCATGGTTATATCATCATCATCGTCGATTACTTCACAAAATGGGATGAGGCTATGCCTACCTTTATGAATGATATCCATACCGTAGCTCTTTTCTTCTTCAATCAAATCATTACTCGCTTTGGTGTTCCACAAGCCATTGTCACTAATCATGGTTCACACTTTCAAAACTAGATGATGAGTGATTTGCATGCCAAGTTGGGTTTTCTCCATGAGAACTCATCCCCGTACTATCCTCAAGAAAATGGACAAGTTGAAGATATCAACAAGGTCCTTAAAACCATGATTCAACATATGGTAGGGGAAAACAAGACATCTTGGCATCTACAACTTTTCTCTACTCTCTGGGCTTATCGTACCTTAGTGAAAACTACTAGTGGATTCACTCCTTTCCAGTTAGTATATGACATAGAAGCTGTTTTACCAATTGAGTGTGAAATTCCCTCGTTGAAACTCAAAGTAGAACTCTTTCCCCATACTTCTGTTGAAGAAGAACGTTTCCTACATCTGACCAGGTTGGATGAAACACGTCATGATGTCACTCTCGTCAATGAGACGCATCAAAAGAGGATAAAGAATCAATATGAAAAATTTGTCTACCCTCGTACTTTTGCATAAGGAGACCTAGTCCTTGTTTATGACCAAGCTCATGATAAGTTAGGGATAGGAAAGTTAGAACCTCTGTGGCATGGTCCTTACATCGTGAAATGTGTTTTACATAAAGGGTCCTACAAACTAGTTGACTACGACAAAATCTCTTTGGGTGAGCCCCGAAACGGACTTTACCTTAAGAATTACTATGCATAGAACATCTAGCATGCGTGCCTTGTACACTATTGTATTTTTAGTTTGGTGTGTATTTTTCTCTTGCGTGCATGAGTTTTCCTTAGCCACTTATACTTTGTCTTGTGTTTGCGTGCACAGATGGCATCTTCCTTTCCTATATTTGTCGGGTTTGCAGATGGTGCTAGTCGACACACCCAGAACATTGCTTCTACAACTTGGGTCATTTACCACTCTGATGAGTTGGTGAGTTCAGGAGGTATTTGATTAGGATCGAAAACTAACAACATGGAAGAATATTATGATGTCATCGAACTTTTAACCGAAGCCTCTTCCCTAGGTATTTCTCATATGATCATTAACCTATACTCTCAACTCGTAGTCTGTCAACTTAATCGAATCTACACCATTTACAATCCTATCCTATTACGTCTCCACCTATGAGTTCATCGTCTTGAAAGAATGTTTGATTTTATCGAATACAAACACATACCAAGAGAACTCAATACAACTTCAGATTCGTTAGCCAATTATATCATGGATCAGTATCTCACACATAGATGATGTTCATAAAAGAAATAAATCATATAAGTTACATCACATGTAAATTAAACGCATCACATAAAGACATCATTATTTGAAAAACATCATTTGGCATTGCAAAAACTCAGATATATATATATATATATATATATATATATATATTGTGTGATAGAAAATGTTTGTTTACATCAAAAAATTACATAGAAGGGCAAAATTTTGGGTCCTCACACCCATAAACATCGTCATACAGACTATACAAATCATCAGGAAGATTCTAATCTTCCTGCATCACATTGTGCTTTGAGTAGCACATTACTGCATGGGCTATTCGTATTAGTAAGGAGTTTAGAATCTCAGGAACTCCCATGGTGTGTCTCTACAGATGTAAGGGCACATCCCGCCTCCTAAGAGGAGGGACACCCATCGTAAGACCTTGGAGGTTTCTTTTGACATCCCGGAGATCCCTTGTCGCTACCTCATGATCTACTACTATCCAAGCATCCCCGCGACGCCCTAGTGTCAGTATCTCTACCAGACGTGTTGCTCCCCTGTCTGCATGATGAAACGATACGTCTGTTAAAAACTCTTCTACATACCCAAAAAATAATATAAATTTTAAAATAAAAATAAAAACACTTGACAAGATTGTTTTGGTTTCTCACCTAACACATCCCAGTCCACCCCATATGGAAGAACCAGTTCCATGCTCCCCTAGAAATCCACTCCGATGTATGGGAAATCCTCTATGACAATCAATTGACATCTTAGCCAAGTGAAGAAGTCACCTGTAAATATGAACTCTGACTTTGTTCCTAGCCTCGGGGACAGACTCGTCCAACGTTCCATACGTGGTTCGCCCACCGGTCGTACTGCTAATGCAATATGTGGTTGCATCTAAGGAATGCGTTCTAGGAAGAATGAAACCAAAAACAAATCATATTGGAACTGCTTCTACTACCTCGCCCTGCATCTAGAAATCTGCTCCTTCACATTTTGAAGGAATCATGCGCTCCAATTAAATAGATTGGCTCCAGACACTGTAAATCATAATCCACATGCGATCTCGAAACCAAGTGAGAGCTGGTACTACCTGCTATACTCGTAATGGAAAATAGAATAAATCGAAGAGGTAGATCCCTGACATCTTTGATCGCAATCCTACCTTCCACCAATCTCGATCCTGGGACACAATGATTTGTCGGGTATTCTTATACAGGCACGGGAAGTGCCCTCTGTCTGGATAAAATAACAGGGGCCCCTCTCTTTGAGAGGCCGGTCAGGAAATACACATCCTCCAACTCAATGGTAAGTAGTTGTGTCCCAATTTGCAGCCCCTGTTCCGCTGTGTTCCACAACCCGATCATGTACTCGAGAAGGAGGACTTCCTCCTTCATCTTTTGCATCTTAAAGAACTTGAGGAGACCACAATTCCTTAGTGCGGCCCTTGATCAGGGGTTTTGCAAAGCAACCACATCATTCATCTCATGCTCTCTTTATTTCCACTCGATCATGATTTTTTGTCGAATATAACCTACAATCATCATCAACAAAAGATCATTAATCATGCTACATTGACAAAATTTTGGGCAATTCAAACTTAAAAATCATTTTTGCTTTGTTTATTATGCTAGCGCTCCCTTTAATCTCTCATTAGAGCGCCAATGCTCCTACAAAGGGCTCACTAGAGCGTTATATTTTTACATAACGTTCCCCCTAGCCTTTTAGAGGAGCGTCGAGGTTTTTGGCACTTTTTTGGGCATTTTGTGCATTTTTGGGCAGCGCCCCCTTTACTCTTTGAACAGAGCACTAGCGCACCCCCACTAGGCTTAAAGGAGCGTTGGAAAATCAGGTAGCACTCCCCCTAGTCTTTTAGGGGAGCGCTAAGCCTTTTTCGGCGCTTGGAACCTCCCAGGGAATCATTTTTAAAGCACAATAATTACCTAAAAATAAAATGTAAACCATGCAAAATGTAGGGAAGAAGTAGAGGACCAACCTGATCCAGACAGGGATAGAAATGGATGACCATAGCTCTGTCACCGATGAATGCAAGAATCGCCCTCCAAATCTCAATTTCTCCACTACTAAAAGTTTTGACACAAATGAATTGGTAAAAGACATTTTTACCCCATATTACTATTATAACATTTAATTTTTTCCAAAAACATAGTTATTTTGGGTTTTGAGAAACATTTTGGAGGCATTATTAATACCTTGGTGTGCAGTTTTATCATTATTGGCAGGTTTCAGAGTAGTTTTGTTCGATTCTTATCTTGTCGCATCAACGAGCATAGTCTTAGTTCGTTCTCACGCTCGAAAAAGCATAAGAACGCACCGAGTAAACTTTTATCTCTTTTTCGGACTCGCATAGATACACGAAAAAGGAACCCCCTTGAGTAGTCTTTAAGCTCTTTTCAGACTCTCTAAACATGAAAAGATTACCGAGTGATCTTGCTTCCTTTCCCACTCATTAAAAGGTTTTAAAGGGCATCTTTCGAGTGATAATTTATCTCTTTTTCGGCCTCGCGAGACTGACATTACGAAAAAGGACAACACTAGAGTCGTCTTTAAGTTCTTTTCAGACTCTCTAAACATGAAAAATCACCGAATTTACCTTCTCTGGACTCGCTAAACAATCATACATTGAAGGGCCCATATGGGACCGAACCCTTACTTCTTCCAGTTCATTAAACAAAGGAAGAGGGACTTACCGAAGGTGAGTTATATCGATCATGTGTTACCCTCCTCAAGCTCATTAAATCAAAAAGAGGTACTCATCTATCTGGATGGGGGAAAATTTTGAAGGAAGCAAGCCAAGCAGTTTTTGAAAACATTGGCAGTCACCCTTGAACACGACACTTTGTCTTTGCACGTATTTCAACCCGTTGAACCTCTGCACTTAACCAATCCTCTGAGTTCCCTTACTCCTTTAGGTCACCCGACGAAAGTCACAATATCCACTACAACATCGTGTTTTGGTCCATGTCATGTTTCTGCTATTGTGCCTCAGTGTTCAAGGGAAGTATCTGCCTCGAGAGTCAACCATCACGAATTTCCTATTTCAATACCCATGTCAGTCCATGCTCATTTGATCCACCAATTTACATCTATGTGTCAGTTTCGTGTCGTTGATGGGGGATACATCAAGGCCCTCCTTCGACGAGTTTGTTCCTGTCGACTTCAACACATTATCCGAGAAGTAGACTTAGAAACCAGTTAGTACCTTGGGACCTGCATACCTCAATGGAAGGCCTCCTCGCTTTCGATAGTGGTTTTACATCATTGACCTCTGATCGGATGATTCCATGGATGTTCGAATTCAACTCATCTATTCATATTCATTGGAATGTACTAGGGTACCTTGGTAATCATTGACATCAATGATGATTTCCCTCGCACTTGTTAACGATTTACCTCATTGACCGGTAATCAAGTGGTTTCTTCCATGTTTGACATCAGGACATCTATTCACATGGTTAGATTCGTACTACATCGGGATTGGTAAGAAGACCCTGGGTTGAGTGATCACTCTAATATGTACTTTTCCCAGACTACGACAGAGTTTCTCTTGAACATTGACACATATACTATCACATAGATCCACTTTGTATTGGTTTGTGGATATGTCTTGTCATCTCGTAGATCCACTGTGTATTTTTCATGGCTACAATCAGTTCATGTCATGGGAGTATAGATCCACATTGTATCTTCAGTGGCTATACCTTTTTGTCAATATAATTATGGATCCGCAGTGTATCTTATGGCGGCCATACCTTGAAAGTATTTATCACTCGAGCATAGGTATGCATGCCTTGGGTTTGAAACATATCATAATAATTTGTTTGATGGTTGTGTGCAGCTTCTACTAGGTTCTCTGAGTCCATACCCTTGCTCAAAAAATTCTACAAAGTACTTCAGTCATCAGTTTCCATCTTCTAACTTCGCTCTTTGGGGGGAAATCTGTTACACATCAAAATTACTCACTTCAATGATGACCTATTGTCGTCATTACCAATGTTGCAAGTGTCACATTTTAGTTGCAAGTGTCGCAAACATCATAATTTCATCTTGCCTATGTCGTGTCTCGAACGACATTACTAAGAACAATTAAAAGACACTTTCAAAGACAAGTTTAAAAAGGAGAAATCATTTGACAAAGAGTACAAATCTTTTACCATGGAAAAAAACACTAAATTCATTTTTGAAGGGAAATGCTCCCCTGCCCACTGACAGGGAGTGCTAGCGCTCCTTTCCCTCCTTTGGGGGAGCGTTGCAATGCTCTGTGCCCCATTTTGGGGGAGCACTGGGTTGTTTGAGGAAATCTTGGGTTGTTGAGGAAAATCAGGGAAGAATCCCCCTCATCTCTGGAGTTGGTTTGATTTGAATCTGAGGTCAAGGATGGATCTTAGGGAGGATCCACAACTGAAGGAGAAATATACTCAACCTATCCAAAGAATATCTAATATGGTTAGACCTCTCCAAACCTATATAAGGAGGCCTCCTCATGGTGAAAAAGAGAGAGATTGAAGGCATCAAACTTATGATCTCATAAGGAAGATAATCAGTGAAGCATAGTCATTTTGTTTGTGGATCATTTGAGAAAGGGGTTGGACAAGGAGAGCTAGAAGAGGCTATTGCAGCTTCATCAAAGGTCTGTAAGTATCTCTATTGATTTCTCATTAATACATGTGCTTGGCCTGTTTCCTTCAAGATTGTGTTTATTTACATGAACTTGTATTTAATGGATAGATCTAGTTTCAATCTAATCATAGTAGAATAGGAAGCATGTTTTTTCTTTGATTGGATTGTAGGACTTGTTGGAGAGCTTGGGGATCAGAGCTCAACTCGTACTGGGCGAGGAAAAACATCATAAAAATATACATTTTCTTCCTCTTCTCTATACATTAGTTTAGCTAGGTTTAAAGGGATGTTAGTGATCAATGTTAACACCTTTCTGTCTTGGTCTTAGGAGTCTAAAGCCCAAGAGGGGATTCACATGTCTGCATGGGTATTTCCCTATAATAGTTGTCAGGGTGGGCTGAGGGACCCCAAATTTCAACTTTCCCCAGTGAGAAATTGAAATCACCTCAAATAATTAGGTTTTCAACCTTCAAAAGATCTTTACCCAGCAGAGATGCCCAAAAGGTGATCTGATTCGAATGAGATCCATAAACATTGATTATTCTAACCTCCATTCCAACTCCTTCCATCAGAAAGTCCCCCTCCAAGAAAGAGTCCAATGCCCATGAGTTCAAAAGCCTAATACTCCTAGATCTCCAGT
The DNA here is from genome assembly GCA_009831015.1 of Picea engelmannii. Lineage (NCBI taxonomy): Eukaryota > Viridiplantae > Streptophyta > Pinopsida > Pinales > Pinaceae > Picea > Picea engelmannii. Next base: position 632,666 of record ML791397.1, read on the forward strand.
CGAATACAATACCACCCGACCTACCCCGGGCGTCAATTCCCAGAAAATCCCAACCCGAGAGAAGAGAGGTTAGCATCTTTTTGGTCGTGACTTCATCTGCTAATATTTCTTGAAAGAGTACTATATCGGGCTGGTGAAAATTTGCCAGTCGTTTTAGGGCAGATTTCATTTGGGGGCTCCCCAAACCCCTACAATTATATGTGAGGAGTTTCATGGGGGAACCCCTGCGGAGGCTTTTGCTACTATAACTGCCCCTAGAATTGACCGTTGTCGGACAGAAGCAATATCATCCAACGCACGAGATTTTTCCTTGTAAAGTTGTGAGTTTCTTCCACGTGTCTTTTTAGTCTTCAGAATATCCAGGTTAGGACCCAAACCTCTAATATTTACCGTGGGAATAGAAATCAATCGGAAACAAATAGTCAAATCCTCGGAGCCATCCAAGGAGAATTCCTCTGATGTCCAGGAGACTAGGGATCCAGGAGGCGAGTGCGGGCAGAGAGTGCAGTTGGATAGAGACGGAAAAGGGGAAAGCGAAGAATTGGAGCAATGTTGTAGTGAAGCATTATTTGGATAGGGGAGATCCCGAAGTGAGTGGTTACAGTCCACCATAAAAAAAATTAAAATATTTAATCAATCCATTATCTGGATGGGAAATAGAAAGGTGCATACCCAATAAATTGTTGATCAATTGTTGAGAAGCTTCCCCCAAGATGATCTTCGTGATCACCACATCCCATGAGGCCGAGACCAAATCCAAAGCATCCCCCTTCGGAACAGTCGACCCATCATCCATTACATTCTGGGATTTTGCCAGATCACATGTTGGGGTACCCACCGACACCGACACCGAGGAGGGAGAGTTGGTACCAACTTCCTTCTAACACCCCTATTCAGGCCTATTCACAAGACTGGATCGACTGTTATAGTGCCCCCGCAAGAGATTCTGACAGTCCATAAAGACATGCCCATATTCATGACATCTCCTACACCGGAAAGGGATCCCTTCATAGTCTAGAATTTGGACTCTGGTCCTTCCCAAGTCAGTTAAATTAAGGTATTCCCGAAGCCCTTATTGAATATTCAAAGAGACCAAAATCCTTTTCACCGACATCTCCCCCGATTCGATAAATCCCATATCAATGGCCATAAACTCCCCCAGAAAATTCCCAATAGCTTGGAAACATTTATCGGTCTAGATATGAGGAGGGAGGCCCAACAATCGCACCCAAATTGGGATGGAATCTAGGCACTTACTTGCTTCATCAAAAGTGGGGTTCCATAACTTCAAAAGAACCGGAGAGGAATCAATAGACCAACATTTTTGAAGTATGTCCCTCACCTGGGAAGGCTCCGAGAAAATAATCATGAACCAACCTCTGGAGAGTCAACTAATCATGGGCTTTGGGTTGTAAGCTGCACCCCAGTTTGTCTCAACCCAGAGCTTTAAAGTCTTCTCGTTGAAATGACGACCATATGATTTTCCCACTATGGATTTATCATCCATCGCCGCCACCCCGGACATAGTTAGGTATTCTCCGAGAATAAAATTGGGGTCTGCCTTTGAGGAACTGATGCACTTTCTCTTTTTCCTTTGTCTATTACCAGAAGCACCCGTCAAACCTTGATCTACTGCTAAATGTGCATTACTTGCAGGTTCCCCACTGAAAATTGAATCCCACCCATTGAGGTTTGAGGGATGTAGATTGGAAGCAATAAACCCTTCCACTGACTCCCTTGACACCTGATCCGGAAATAAATATTGATCTGAATAAGGGTAGAAAAAATCCGACAATGGGCCTTGATCCAAAGTCTGCCAGTTCGCGAATCCTAAGTTTGAACCCTCAAAGGCCACTTCCAATGAGAAATCAGATAAGCCCACCAGCTCCCTCTGATTAAATCATGAGGTCGAAGTCATTGAAGGATCAGGAAAATGCCAAGAGATGGTTGTCGGGGATGGAAGTGAGAAAAAACCATTGTGAAGGGGACAAAACGTGCTCTCAAGGGACAACAGAAGTGGACTGCAACATGGAGTCACAAGAGGAACTTATCTGCCATTTGCAATGCCCTCGAATGCCACTAGCTCGCTTGTCTTGGCCTCCCCTCCCAACCATGAAAGAGTTCTCGGTGCTGACCCAGAGAAAACACATGTGACTCCTGAAAGATGAGAGAAAAAATCACCCCACGCTTTAGATGGTTCCACTTCCGCCAGTTGTGCCAGATTGGGATACATGGGGCTGCCAATTGTCCCCATTCAGGGTAACAACTCACCCGGGTTTGGCGAGTAGTCTACGTCCTCTTCGTATGTGGCTATTAGAGATATTCTTTGCTCTGGGGTCTTTCCTTCTGAACTGCTTCTAAGACCCACAAAATCTTCACCCCTACTGACTAACACCATGGGCAGGAGAAATGTTGTTCTATAAAACTTATATATTAAAAAAAAAACCATATATATATATATATATATGGTGATGATGATGATGATTATGATTAACTTCCACTAAGACCAAATTGGTTTATCAGACCTTAAGAGGGTAAGTGATTACTTGTGGTTATTTATAGTTTTGTTTATGTGCTCGAAAATCATTAAGAGAAGTTTTCCATGATCACCATAGTTTTGTTAAGTTAAGAGGTTAGGAAGGTTGGTAGTGTGACAAATATTTTGAAAATGAGATCTAATCTGAGTATAGGCTGGACAATCTAAGAGAAAGTTCTTTTCATCTAAAATTATATATATATAATTTGTTTTTAATTTTTTAATATAAATTTTATTTTTGTTTGTAATTTTAATTTTTTTAGTATTTTTTTTAAATTTTATATCAGATTTTGTATTTTAGGTTTTTTTTAATTTAGTTTTTTAGATACATTTTTATTTTTATTTATTTTATTTTTGTGTTTTTAAACTTTTTTTTAACTATAAATTTGTTTTTTTACCTTTTTAATATAGTACTCATTTTCTCTTATGTTTTTTTTTTATATATATATTTTTAATTTTTTGGTTTTTTGCTCTTTAGTTTTTTAATTTTTTCTTTCATCTTTTTTTAATATAATTTTTTTTTTAAATTTCAATTCTTTTCTTTTTCTTAA